>VZTL01058329.1:0-29836 GCA_013400535.1 Scopus umbretta | reverse complement strand
AAAATTTTCAATATGCAAAAAAAAAAAAAAAAAAAAAAAAAAAAGCAGTTTGAATTTTCTCCAAACTTTACATGACCCTTCTCCCTTCCTTTCGGAGTAGATCTGGCAATTTTCAGGTCTAATGAATTTTCCAAGTCCCAGTAAAAGGGGGAGCTGCCTGCAACCCTGCCTACAAGCTTCCAAGCCTGCTGGCTCCTCAAGGCTCAGCAGCACTTTCCACTGTGGTGCCTCTTTGTTGCATGTGCAGTAAAGGTCTAAGCTTCTCCCAGGCTTTCTTCTCCCTCCTCTTTTTTGGTTACAGTCTGTCTCAAACACAAGAAAAAGAGGATTAGAAGTGGAGTTTGACTGAAGAACAATGCCATCTGTTCCAATGCCAGGTGACTGCCATTTTTTGAGGGTTTTGTGACAAAAACATTAGGAGCATGACTAGATGAGAAACATGTCTATCATGTGGATTCTTGCTCTAAGACTGTGGAAGCTGCGAAAAATCCATTTTCTGCAGCTTCTTCAGAAGCCAGGATTTATTTTATAAGAACACTCAATTATTTTATCAGCTGTTTCAGATCAAGTATCTGCTCGTATCCAGAGGAGTAGTGGCTACTTCCTAGCTTCCTCCCCAACCCTCTGGAATTATATTCTTAAGAAACAAAATAACAGTAGTCATTGTTAACTAGCCATAGCCCATATGTTCAAGTTTGCCCTACAAAGGCCATGAAATATCAACCTTTGCTGTTCTTTTGGTGTCTGAACATTACAGCACATTATGCTCAGGCAGTATATAATAGAATTAACCTAGAATGAGGTCAAAACACCATGACGGCAAGATTCGGGGGGATTTTCTGCCTCAATACTCAGAATCCTTGATTGTGTGGGCTTGTGGCACAGCTGCATTGTCATATTCAAGTAAAGAGAATGGAGATGGTTGAATGTCTTACAGTGGGATCTGGGGCTTTGTAAGTCACCACTGTGATCTGGCTCCATGCTGAGTTTGCTGTGCTAGACCATTCGGGCACCTCAGGGACGTAAGCAGATAGCATGCTCCAGCTCATCCTTAGAATGAAGGTGATGGGTTTTCCCCATGTGCTGAGTGTCTACAAACTCACACAGATGCATTGACAAGAGGGAAATATAAAGCAGTATTAAGAAGCAGATGGCTTTCCTTCCTCACTCCTGAGCAGCCACAGACTCTGCAGAGTCATATGGACCCCTCTGCTGCAGTCCAGCTTTATGTGCATGGAATCTCGTAACAACGTAATACCCAGATCTCCTCACCAGACTTGGCTGTAGTTGCTCCCAGAGACTGTTCAGCCCAGGCTCCTTCCACTTAGAAAGCTTCTCTCGCTTCCTGCACATGGAGGTTGAAATAAATAGCCACCTGCAACAGGATTCACTGAGCATCTCCCAGAAGAACCTATAATGTTACATGCTGCATCTTCAGAAACACTGCTGTAAATCTAAGCACGCTAATGTTCCCTTTCCGTAACAGAAGGGCCACATTGCCATATGTCCAAAAGAAAAGCAAAACCTCCTCCATCTTGCATGCAGAAGAAAAAGACTAACCTCATTCATCTCAGATTTCCTCCATTTTGACTCAGACTTTTGCCAGTTTCTCAAGATGCGGGTAGAAATCTGAATGGGCCATTCCAAAACAGCTGTGTACCTCCTTCTGTAAATGAAGGACCTTCAAACCTTCCCCAAGTCTTGTCCTCTGCCCATCTTCTGTTGAGGAGTTGCCACTTTCAGAAAACTGCCCTTGTCCCTTGCTTCTTTTTGGAGACTGGAGGCCATGGAGGCAGTGCCACTTGTCACCTCGTTTATTCACCAACATCTGGTGCACCACCAGCCCTCGGCCCCCACCGTATCACATGAGCTGCAGACTCTGCACCAGAGGAATTACGTGGAGCTCGAGGTAGCCATGATTTATGTTGCAATACAAATTGCATCGTAAGTTATGCTGCCCTCAGAGGGGAGGGATGCTGACAAGAGCACCTGTCGTCCAGATTTCTCCCTTCTCTCCAGACCAGTATCCCTCAAGGTCAAGTGATGGCCAGCACGGTTTAGGATTCAGGTCACAGGACTCTGTAAGCTGAAGGCATTGGGGACAGTTGCTTACCCAAATTTTCAAGAGAATATTTTAAAGATGCTTTGTATACAGGAATAGAGGAATTTAAGGCAAAATTTTTAAAGACAAATGTCTGAAACTAGCCTGGCTTTCTAGTCTGAATGTCCTTCATAAGAACAGAAATAGCAATAACAAATACCAACCAAGCAAAAGGTGAGATTGATCACCTGTGCACTGTAATGTCTTTTCTTCTTTTAACTGTTCTTTTTCTTAGTTGTTAGCATATGCTAATATACATTAGCAAAGTGGATAAGGCAGAATTAACAAACAACTTTTCAAAGTTTGCATCATTAACTCTCACACTTTAAAGGTAAGTTTTTCAGTCTCCCAGAGTTTAAAGCTCTGTTTGTGCCAATACTGGTGACCAGTTCAGACCAGTAGTCTAGAGATGAACAATGGTCAGCCATGCAGGAGAGGTAAATATTTTGTTTTAATGGATAATCTGCTCCCCTTTTCTCCATCACTCTGGTGGAATGTTTAGTTCCCATCAGTCTGTCAATGAAGACAGGGTTTCTCTTTCATTTAGTTTGCTTACATCTCATCTACATCACCTGGAAAGTAAGAAAAGCTAGGTGACCTGGTGCAAAGTTCCAGTGCTAGTGTGGCCCTGCAAACCAACACCTCCCATTCAGGCCAGAACAGCAAAGCAAGCAGCATAGCCATCTGCCAGGTTTTTCCACATCATGCCCTCTTCTTCTGCTGGGAACTTTTTGCTTGGGCAGAATCTGAGGATCTTTTTTTTTTTAAAAAAAATTTCTCTGTCTTACCCAGCCACTTGAAGTGACTCTGCTCCCAGAACCACCCATCATGGTTCTTGCATGTGCCCAAAGCAACTATTCAGAGCTGTCCAGTGCAGCTGGTGCAACCCGTCCTGAATGTATTGAGCTTTGCTTTACAGTGCACACGCTTTTCTTTCTTGCGTATGGCACCCAGAAGGACATGACAGCACAGCAGAGGTGAGACACACAGCACTAACAACCGCACCAAGACAGGCCGAATCTTGCACTTTGATCCCCACCAGTGTCCTTTGGACTCCCCCCTTCATAACATGCCTGTTGTTGCGATGCACAAAGACTCATATCTTTGAGAGGAACCAGAGGAAAAGGTGTGCCGTATTTGTTCAAAAATTAATTATTGATGTCAGTCAAACTCCTCAGCCTTGAAGGTGTGAAGGGGAAACATTAAACCTGTGCAAAGGTCAGCTTTACCAGGACCTGCCTATTCAACGAAAGGAACTAAGGCAGAATGATGAATTGCCAATGAGTTCCTGTGTGTTCAAGCAAACAACAAACTATTAACCTGTAAAACTCAATGTTGCAATACAGGAATTCAGCTCTGGGATAGAGTTTTCACTGAAGTATGTTAAGTGGGAGGTTTTGTGAGTTGCAGATCAGATCTGTTGATTCTTTCCTCTGTATTTTAATCTCATACTCAGTAACTGTGAACCAAATATGGAGAAACAAGATCATGCAAAAGAAAGTAGAAGTTGTTAAGAGAAAAAGAGCGGCTCCTCAGCTACACAAAGGTGAAAAGTAGAGGACGCTTTTACCAGACTTTGGATAAAATTTACTTTTGGATAAAATGGATATCCAGATTCCTGTAGACTGAACAAGAAAATGCTGGTTGTGTATGGAAAGAAGCAGCAGCATTGCTGGATGCTGGAGTCCATCAATATGGGAACATTTGTTGAACTGGGGTAGTAAATTATTCTTTTGTTTATTATCCTCTTTTTGTCAGAAACAGGCCGCTTGTGAAACAGGAAACGTTGTGAAGTAAAATCTTTCATTGAGTTACACTTAAAGATCAAGTGCAACTAAGCTCAGTAAATTACACAACCACATATTGGTATGTCTGGAAGAGCAAATAAATAAAAAATTGAAGTCTTGACAATCATGTGCTTCAAAGCCCTGAGGTCAACACTCTTCCCAGTCTCCTCAGTTATTGGGATGAAGATACTTTCATGAATCTATTTTTTGCTGCTGTAGAATTGGAGTGCTTGTTAAGAGGAGACTCAGAGGATGAAGTAATACACAGCCAGCTGCCACACTCGCACGTGATCTATAGTCCCAGCTCACAGAGAGGTTCTAATGTAGCGATTTTACATCCCCAGAGCTCCCACACTTATTTGGATATGAACAGACACTCACCCGCTTAGCAAGTTAGGAACCTAAACCAGACCAGACATTTTTTGTTTAGGTCCTTAAAAGTTGTTCTCTCTATTTGCTTTCCTTAGTAATCCATGAGTGTTGAACATCTGGGACTCATCATCTGTTTTCTGAGGACTATGAGGAATCTCATATATTGAGCAAGCCCAGCAAATCTCAGTGTATCACCCAGTAGGTTACTAGACTATGTCAAAAGAACTCAGTGGACATTCTCTCAAGTCTCTGGTCACCGAGCTTCATATGGGCAAGGTCTACCTGATTTGGATGGGAAATCACATCTGTTTCAATCTCTCCTACACAGTTGTGGTATGCAACTGCTAACTCTAACTTGATCTAGGACATAAGCTTACACCAAGACACTCAAAAATGCCAGGAAGCATTCCATTTCCATGATAAAAATAAATTTTCGAGATGCTTCTTGGAAATGTGCGTACAGTTCAAAAAATAAACCACACCAAAGAAAGCAAGCAAAGCAAAAGGTTCCGCTATTTTATGAAACCAGTTTCAGTTCAAAGTGATTTCAGACCTATGGCTTGGGTTATGCCTGCACGAAATCTCAAGGTCTGCCAGCAGGCCAGCGCTAGACAAAATTTCCTCTGTGTCCAAAGAAAGAACTTGCAAGCACAGCTTCATGCAAGGCTATGGAGTAACTGCGTCCTTCCCCAGAGTATGCAGAGACCTCAGGCCTCTCACACGGCTGTGTGTGTATGGTCCAGCTGTGTGGACTGGGAATGGATGTGCAGGCGCATATCACACTCAGCACAGTCCTTGAGGGTGCTCTCTGCATCCACAACTGACACAGGCAACAGTCCCTGGGAGGCAGAGATGCTAATGCAAAAGCAGGCCTGCAGGAGCAGTGGGTACTCACCACCTTGTACAACAGGGTCCACGACTGTAAAAAGCAAGAAAAAAATAATAGTTCCTATTCTCATTAGGGTCTGCAGGTTTGGCCTGCCTGCGAACTGAAATAACTTACTGCATTGTGGCTAACCTTGGGTTACAAACACAGGGGAATACTTAGGCCCATGCTTGTATTTCACATGCTTTGCAGGTTCTGAAGAGTACGAAGATCAGCTTTGGCTGTAGTAGTAAACAGGAGAGCTGATCAGACAGATGCAAACACATCTGAGTAATGCTACTTCAACTTGGAGTTTAACACAGATAAGTCACCTGAGTCAAATTTATTCACATGTGTTTTTAAAGACTTCAGTTCTCAGCTGGAGGAGCCAAGGCTCAGGACCGAAGTGCTGACACCCTTAGTGGAAAGACGATTCAGCTGGCTACAAACATCAGCGACTATATTTGCATCTGTCATCACAAATATATTTCGGTTTTAGATGGAAGGAGAAAAGAAAACAAACACAACATTTTCTGGTTAAACAGAAACAGAGTAGGGAATCACTGAGGCTTTCTAAAGGCGAGTTTATTTAATTTATTCTTCTGTACACACAGCTAGTTTGCTAGGATATTATAACAACTCATTTCTCTGGTGACCCATGGCAACCTCTGGATCAAAAGGATTACTCGTGACTCATAACTTACCTTGGCTAAATATAAATATAGGGGTTTAGGTTAAGTAATCTAGGCCTTAATCAATAAAACATTTAAAGTGACAGTACAAGGAGGGATTTCAAAAGTTGTGCTATTACAATGTTAACTCCTAATACCTGAGTTGGGGCTGTCCTTTCCTGGTTTTAACACAGATGCCCTACATCAAGGATTTTCCATGCGTTTTGTGCATACAAGTACAGCTGCATACAGTTTCAATGTTCTCCTGTTCCATAGCGGACGTATGCTCATTTTTCCCCACAGGAAATCCAAGCAATTGCCCCTGTGTGGAATACCACAATTAGGTGACCATAATTGCGTAGTTAATGAGCTTGTATATGTTTTGAGTGCCGGTTTCTTAGATGTGGCCACCTAAATGGATATCTAAATCTCACTTTTGGGTGGTGAGGTTGAGAAAAAATGTATGAAAGTCTTATTTCATATACTTAAATTGGACCATTTAAACATGCAATACTGGCTTAAGTGCCTGTATTTCAATAGCAGATCTTACGTGCAAATCAGCCAGCCCTGTGGGCTAGTGTTGGCAACTGGAGGTTGAGAAAATACAAGTCAAATAAAATATGACTCCTTTAAAAGAAGTCTGGAAGCCTTCCAAATAGCTACAAGGATGTAAAGATTACAAAATTCTTTCTTCCCAGCTCTGTGGAACCTGCAGGGTCGTTCCTGCATGGTGGCTGGTTGAGGGAAGTGGGTGCCGGTCCATGATACCAACCCAAACCTTGTGCATCCAGTGAGCAGAGGGTGAGCAGAGGACAGGACCCCCCCACTCCCAAGGTGATGCAGCTTCTACAACCCATACCTCCTCCCTTCTCTTGTTGGGTGAATTCATGGGTGCTTGTTACAGCACTGTGGAAAGGAGAGTGGTACCGTTCTGTACAGCTACCCCAAGGACAGTGGAGCTGTACACAGTGACCAGCTGGAGTCTTAGCTATCTAACATTTTCTAGGGTTTGTAGCACAGCTTAGCTAGCCTGGGGCAAGGAATGAAATGGAGCCTGGTGCAGCCTCACTAATGTCCATTTTAATACACAGATGGATGGAACAAGGGGCAGTTCCCCATCAAACCACCCAAGAGCGATTTCCAAGTCTACAGGCACCAATAGACTAGGCTGGATATGAAAATTGTTTTCTGCCTGGGTAGGAAGTTAAAATATTGATAAGAAGCTGATTTTGCCTGTAATTAGTTTAGTAGTATTGACTAGCTGGCACTTTACAAACAAATATAAACTATGCTGTCTGCTGTCTGTAGTTCCACTGATTGCAGTGGAGAGAGTCTGGACTAAGACACCTTGCTCAGAGCTTGTACAGTCCAATTTATGAATATAGCGGAACTACTAGTTTCAGATACTAAATAACTACATTTTTTCCTTTCCGAAGGAAAGAGCCAAATTTGTATCTGGCTTTTATTCTTGCCCAGGGTAATGGAAAAGAGAAGATGAATTGCAGCCTTAAAAACGCTTCCATGAGTTCTCCAGTATGAATTATTTTATATAATTCACAGAGAAGGTGACATGATTTACATCAATATATACAGTTAAATTGTTCTGTATTGTAAGCCATTAGCAAAGAGGGATGAAGGGCTTATTAAGAGGAGTGGAGAGACTACAGTGTTATGACAGAATGAAAAATTTCTGGACATGCAAGAAGACATCACATTGTTTCCATTGGAAGATACTTGTGCATGTTTCCTACAGCAACTATAAGGTCTTTGGCCTGTGCACTGAAGACTATTCTTTGTTTATTTTTATTATATACCAGAAACTTTCATACAGAAGGGCAGGGCAGATTACACTTCAACTCCGAAAGTATGGGGGGGTGTCCATTGTGGAGGCATGTGTCAGAGGTAGGTAACTCACAGCTGATTGGTATTATCCAGTCTACACTGTTCATCCAAGTCCTCAACAGTGCAAGAAGGGTAATTTTTACGGGATGGCCTGGTGCTTGCAGAGATTTGAGGCACAGTTGCCCCATGTGTCTCCATTCTCAAACGAAGGAGATATGTTCTCAACATCAGCAGGTTGGGCATCAAAGCCAGAGCTGCTAGGATATGAATCCCCTGAGTTCAGGGAGAAAGAGGGAGCAAAGCCCTCTTCCTCCCTCCACGCAGGAGCTTAGGAGCATGCTGCTGCATGGTCCACGCTAAGAAGACCAGAAACTGAGGTGGTATCCTCAGCTCCCAGTGGGTGGGTTTGCTGTTGGAGGTTCCCACAGAAGATTGTGGATGGGGGAAGGGTGGAAACCCCACCAAATGGTTTATTTTGAGAAATATTGCTCATCCTGGAGAAAATGGATGGGAATCCAGTGGCACTAGGAAGGGACTCCGGAGTGAGTCTCTTGTTGCTGACACAGACAACTTTGTCCTTTTCATCATTTAGTTTTGTGGTCTGCTGCAGCTCTAGGGAAAGGAGCAGTTTCCAGTCCAATACAAGGCTCTGATACTACTTCATCTTTGTAGCAGCTTCAGCCTTGCTTTTTTGTTGTTGTTTTCTGTCCGGTGCTGAAGATTTCTGAGGAAAAGAGTCAATTTCTCTTAACCATTCTTGCAACTGTTTTTCAAGAAACATTCTTGTTTTCTAAAAGGTGTTTAATTTTCCCCCCCTGGGGTCCCACTTAACTTTCCTTTCTAATCTCTTAACAATCTGGAATGAGGTCTTTAGTTGTTGTGAAACAGCTTTGGGAGATAACTCCTAGTCCATGTTAACCACACTTCAAATAATCTTTGTGTAACTGTGATGCAAACCCATAATCTTCCAAAGCAAGTTTATAACCATTTTAACAACCGAGACTTAAGGAGGTTATTGCAGGATGGGCAGGAAGAGAGGGGTGAAGAACTGACCAAGGCAGCACAGTTCAGTTTGTCTTCCAAACAGCTCTGTATCTCTTACAGCTTTACAAGGATGAAGTGACTGGTGAACAAACAAGGAGGCCTAATCTCAAATAAAGAAAGGGGATCCCATTCTTACCAGCAGCCTTCTTCTGGAAGGTCATATAAGCACATACTTGTTTCTTTGCGGTGAGACAGAGGCTTGAGTTTCATAGGACTCAACACCCTTGAACGTAAATGAAACATACTCTTTGGGTAATGAATATACCAAGCTCTGACATCTGAATGCACGCACATACCAGCTGTGTGCTGTCCTTGGGGACATCAATGGTGAGTGAAAAGAGAGGTGAAAACTTTGTATTTGAACACTGGAGAATATATTGCATTAAACTGTTCCTTAGACAAAGTCTACCTCTGACTACCCTCTTTGGGCCTGCCTTTTGGTAAAAGAAACCCTGCACGGATCAAGGACAGAAAACAGATTGGGATTTAAAAATAAGAGGGTTTCCAGTAAGTCCAATAAGTTCCAATAAGTCCTCCCAAGAACACAGCAAAACATACAGCAGCAGAACTTCTTCTAGAAGAAGATAAAAGCCTCTAAATATCATTTTTGACTGCTTTTTGTTTGCTCAATTGCTTTTAATTAAGCCTCTCTTGGTTTGGGGAGCCAGCCAAATGTGGAAAACAAAATGGAGAGCAAGAAAGCCAACCCCTCAAACCTTTGCTCACTAGCTAAATTTTCACAGCTTTAAAACACAGTCTTCCTCCATGGGGGCACAATGATTCTGCTTAAACCTGCTTGTGAGAATTTATTATCCCTGTGTGGAAGTCTTTGAAACCGTGATTTTAACGGTAATAATTTCTAAGCAGTGAAATTCATGAGTGCCTGTAATATAATGCCAAGTCTATCCTATTATGGTTTTAATTGGAATATACATTTTATGTGTTATTAGAGAAATGTTACTGTCCTTCTCATGCTTAATACTACATGAATAGCTAAAGCCCTCTAATGACCATGTAATTTATTGTCCCTATAGTTATGGCATTAAGCTACAAGTCACCTAATACTTGCAAACATTGTAAACTCCAATTACAGCTACACCAGTGATCCTTCTGTCAACTGAGCTAAAAATGACTGAATGATAAGGTTAAGCACTGAGCCACGTAACGCAGTTATCTGGAGCTCAGCACCTGTACTACAGAGAAATGTCCAATAAACTATGGTTAAATAGTTTTACTTTGTAATCAGACATAAGTATGGCAAATACAACCAGCTTCCAGAATGATGTTGATTGCTCTGATTCTACCAATCTTTTATGTATTTGTCATCTTTAGCCTAATTTACTGCTAACAGCCAATCACTGATTCTCAAGAACTTGAGAGATTTCACAGGCACTAGAGTGGATTCTGCCTACACCTACAGAAATCTTGGAATTTCATGAAAAATTGCCTGCAGTTTCTATGCAAGGTGGGGTATTCTTTGCAAATATCCACAGCTATTTGAGACAGTACCAAACTGGCTGCCAAGAGAATTCAGAGAATTTGGGAACAGGTTAGACAGCTTTTGACTTGTAAGTGACAGGAACTAGTTACCATTCGAGGGTAACCTTTACCTAGAAAGCAAGGTAACCTTCAACAACAATTGGAAATTGCCAGAGCACAAAAGTAGACCTGTTATATGAATACCTTCGTCTGGCAACTTCAACCAGGGAGTCAAGACAAGTCAGTGCAAAAAGATACTGTAAAGATCAACCATAAAAAGCCCCCCAGAAATGGAAGACCTCAAACATGATGACTGGAGATATGGCTAGTATCAGAAGACATTTACAATCTTGATTCTTCATTGGCATTTTCTAAACAGGAAGGGTATCAGTCTAATCAGTAGACCAGAAAAACAGCAATTTACATGCATGAACTAAATCATCTCCATGCAAGGTTTGTTATCAGCACAAAGGGCTTTTCAGGATCATTAATAGTTTTCTCTTCAACAAGATTTTTACTTTTTCTTTGGTCAGAAAAAGTGTGGGTGGAAACAAAAGGGGCTATCTAGACTGACCCCCTTTCTGAGCAGTTCTGCACCCTGTAATTTTTAAGAGGCTTCCAGATACCTAGCCCTAATGTTAGCTTTTCTAACTTCTGTATTCCAAAACTAGACTTGAAATTCAACTTCAGAAGTGACCTAGGAGTCCAGGCAGGCTCCCAGAAAGAGAGGACAACTTTAAAAGTTCATTGCATTCAGGTACTCTGCACTGTACCGCCCAGGTACCATACCTGGGTCACAGTCGCTGTAATTTATGGTGAAGCTGTAAATGAAACATGAATGCACGGTCCATCCTGGGGACATTCTCTTTCTATGTAGTACAACCTTCCAAAACAATCTATTTTAAATATTCCTGGGATGTGCCATTAGGCTGAGGGGGACTCTATCCACAGGATTAAATTTCATTTCCTTTTTAAAGGTGGAGGTGTATGAGAACTATCACTTTGTTCATTGACAATATCATGGTTACCTGCAGAGTCACTCATGCTGCCCAATTTGCTGTTTATCACGTGCTTTACAATACCACAGTGTACAAAAGTACCATAAAAACCCACGTTGGTCTTTTATTTTATTTCCTATAAAGAGACATAAATTATGTGTGTGTGTATATACATTCCGACAAACTATAATTGGCATTTGTTTTGGAGAGTTTTAAGCCACACAAGAGGCAATAGTTGAAGAGAATCCCAGCACCAGTTGCACTGAGAATATTACAAATGTTAGCAGAAATTGTCTCCTGGATGATCCATGATGTCTGTGTAATTCCTCTGGCTAAGCATTCCTTTCAAAAGAATACTTGTAGCAAATCAAGTGCATAAAATGGGTAAGTCACCTTTCCTCACTCGTGATTTGTGATTGCTCACTGAAGCCACCTGACGTTTCTGCAGTCCAAAGAAGTGGACGAAAACTTGCTAAAGAGGAAAACAGCAAATTACGCATTTCAACTACATATTTTTAAAAGGAATGAGCACTCAAGCTACATTTTGTGACACATTTGAGATTTGTGGCTTCATACATTTCCCATGACCATCCAAATATTCATGAAGAATTAATAACATGGTCCTGCCTTTAGCAAGTTCCATTCATTCTTATTTGTATCTGGCTATAATCAGCTCTGAGACCCCAAATATTGGACGACTGCAGTTGATTCTTGAGTTCTTTTCTTTTTGTTTATGTCAAAGCAAATTAGCTGGAAGGAGCCTGACGAGGAAATTGAGCAAACTGTGGAAGGTCAAGAGGGCATTTCACTGAAATGTAATATAATAAGTACAATTTAAACAATGACAAATCCCATTCACCTCTTTTGTTTTCTTGAAATGTTTAGAATTATTTTTAACCGTCTTTTTAATAAATAAAATTGTTCTATTGGTTTGTCATACATTTGGATTTCATTAGTTTTAGAACATTTTCCAGGCATATAAAATTAAACAGTTGTCATCAGGCTCATTTAGACCTCAAATAACCTTGCAACAAAACCAATTATTCAAGGGTCAGCTGGAAGTTGGAATTTCATAATAAAGAAAAGTTAAAAAGTTAAAAAAGACAACGAAGAAGAAAAAGGAGAAGAAACAATGCCAATTCCCTGTCCACACAATTGTTAGCACAACTGAAGATCTGTTTTATGGTTGGGGGAAAGGGTGGAACCAAAGAGTGAAAGTTCAGGAAAGCTGGTTTATTCCCTGAATGCCCCAATTGTTCCCTTTCCCGTGGCGAGTAGTCAAGAAATTTTTCTTCCGTCTTTCTAGCTCTATCACGGGGATGGGTAAGGGGACGAAGGTTTGGTTTTGTTCTGAAAGTTGGTCCTGTTGGTCAAAGAAATTTCAAAAAAACCCATGATCCTATCTGTGAAAGTGGAATACAAGGAAACACAGCAGAATGGACAAAGGCAGAACCTGGGACTCCGGACTACAATCCCGTACTCTAAACAACACTTCCACCTACTGTAAGAATGAAGGGGTTTAATTTTGCCTTGTAAGCACAAATTGGAATTTGGGGGGCGGGGAGGCGAAGAGATTTTAGGCTGTGGAAAAGGTTTGCATCTCTACTAGCCTCTTGGAAATTTCCACCCCCTCTGCTAGGACTTAGCTCCATGGTCTGGTGTTTGGCACAAATGGGAAGGCAGGTCTGCAACTGGAGAGCTGGGGGAGAGGGAAGAGGCTGACATCGAGCCGTGGCAAGGACAGGTTGGAGACTGGCTGGAGAAGGTGCTGCAGGAGCGTTCCCCAGTAGATACCTCAAGGGGCAATGCTGAGCCAGTACAAGATGCTTGGGAGGAATAAATGGTTTCTGTTAGCCCTATAGAAAGGGAAGCTTAAAAAACGTGGTAGAAAGCCAATTGCTTTCCTCTTTCCCGCACCTTGCCAAAGAGGGAACTGGGTTCCTAGCTCTGTAAGCGTCTCCAGGTTTACAGGGGTGTGTCTGAGATCAGACACAAAAAATCCAACCATTGTGATTTCTTCACTGAAAATTAGGAGCTGGGTTTTACTTTGCTGAGCAGGAGGGAGAATGAAAATTGCTTTTCCTTTGTAACCTGAGAGGCTTAGCTGAGTTCTCCTGCCAGACTGCAAAGATCTGCAGTGGCCCCTGCCCTAAACTATACCATCCTACTCAGCTGCCAGGATTCCTAAATGGAGACCTAGAAAAATGAATAATGTATTGTATGAAAACTATATTACCATAACTTTAAAATCCTGCTGCTAGAGGCTAAAGATCTCTCTGAAATACTATCAAGCACAACGGAAAGGGAGTGGAGGGCTAACATCTGAAAAGAAATTTAATCATTGACCTCTGAAAATCATGGTTTAGCTTTGCTGTTTTTTGTTGTTTGGTTTTTTTTTTTCCCCAGATACAGTAGCTGTAACTCTCCATCTGACCCAACATTAACTTTCTACAAATTATAAGAGGTTATTTATAAAAACACCCCTTATTGCCTTGACCTATTTTAGGTCTGCTCTCGCCCCCTACACAGTTGTATCCTGTGGTCTCAGTAAGTTGAGTAGACGTGCTGGCTTGTTACTTTGGGACTGCATTTGTTAGCTCAAGTCATGCAGGCCATTCCCAGGGAGGCACCACAGCCCAGCAGAGCTTCTGCCCACAGGAGGTTTATCCCTAACATGAAAAGAGAAAAGAATGTGGCAGACCTGGTGGAAAATTCACTCTGATGAGCAACGGGTAGAAGTCCCTTGAACAACCCAGGCCGTTCTGAGCACAGCTGGGGAAGGAGAGAGCGCTCCACTTTGAAGATCCTTCCATTCCAGTGTCAGGGCTCTGGCATCCAGCCAGCTGAGCTACCACGGGGATCAGTGTCCTAAACAGCGAAGAGTAACTTATGGCACGGAGCGACGCAAAGTTAGCAGAGAGCTCTCCAAAACAGCCACATTCCTGCAGAAGCTCTTAGGCAGAGTGAGGACCCTGAGCATCCTGCTCCTTGAAACTCCTCCCCAGCAGCTGAGAAGGTGCAGGGTCTGCCCTGCCTGCTGGCTTCTGCCTGCCCTGGGGTTACTGCCTGGGCTTGAGCCTGGGCTCAGGTTTGCAAAACCAAGCGACCCAAAGCGACGGCATCAACAGTGAGCTAATCTAATCCCCCTGCCAGGGCTTTCCTGCTAGGTGAGCCAGCAGGCTTGCTCCAGGGAGACAAGGGGACAGTCAAGACATGAGCAGTACGGACATACAGGGAACTCAGTGAAAACAACAGCAATATGGCAAACGTTATCCTAGTGCAAGGAGCACCCCTGTTCCTTGTGTCTTACTGGCTGCCGTGCTCCAGGGCATCAGGGACTCGTGGCCCAAAGGAGGACAAGTGGGTTCAGATAGTTGCTGGCTGGGGTCTTTCTCCCCAGAGTAGGCTGCAGCCAGCACTGTTGCTGGGCTTAAGGTATTGCAGATCTACTCAGCCACACACCGTTACAATGGAAAGTCAAAACACTACAACAGTAATAATTCTATTTTCAAGCTGCTCCTTCATCCGACAAATACGAAAAAAAACCCCAAAATGTGTGGATGTTTTTTCTATGAGGCGCCAAAGAGCAGGAGAGGTTTAAAGAAGATTTCACAGGCAGGGGTCCTCGGTGTCTTTGCTCAGCTGTGCCAGGCTGCGAAGCTGCACGGGGGCCCTTCCAGATCACGAGCCTCGGCGGCTGCACCCAACACCAGAGTCAGAGGAGACCTTGCTTAGCACGGCTCTGGCCAAGTTATCAACCCATTGCTTGTAAATAACCTCAGATAACACATGGCAGCAAACCCACGACTGTTGTGAATTTGTACTAAGTTTTCCTAGCAATAAGATTACCAGACCTGCCAGGAGTTTATTTCACTTAATGCTACAGATGCTGCTGCGGAGAGAAATACATTGCAGTAACCTCAGGCTTCACAGAAAGCAAACACACCTCTTCGGATTTCAGGTTTTCAGCAGGGGGGTTTTTTGGTTTGTTTTTTACATTTTCCTCCCCCTTTTACTTAGTGCTTTCCAGGTTTAAAAAACAAAGGCTGCTCATGGTGGAGGAGCAATAGTGGCTTTCATATTTAATAACTCTTAAATCTTGTTCAACATGTGGCAATTGTTAGGTAGATTTGAGCAGCAATTAAAGAGGCACCCTTCTTTCTCTTCAGCAACAATATAGGCTCTTAATCCGACTAAAACCATCATATTTTAAGAGCTGAGATCATCCTGAGGCAAATGGTATCAAACTTAACATGGATCTGTTTTTCATAGGGAAGTTTAAAAGTTAAAGTTCACTTTCCTAAAAGTCTTCCATTAAAGAGACGGCAGCACTGAGCGCTCTTTTCAAGTATCCACAGGTACCTATATCATACAAAACAACATCTGGGGGACAGAGGGGAGGGGGTAATTACTGAAATTCCTTTGTGAAGTCCCTTTTTCTTTAAGAGCCTGAGTTGGGACTCCAAATAGAAGGGAGTTGAGGGGGTTTTGTTGCCTGATTATAGATTTGACTGCAGATAAAAGTACTATTTGTGTGACTCAGCCCTCGCAGTCCTCACAGGTCTGATGTGGATAACTGATAAAGGCTGTGAAAGACAGGAATAAACAGTGATAAAGCCGAGCGCAGTTTGGCTTCAAACCAAAACACATGTTTAATAAAACCTGCATGGTTGACGGGGAGACATTTTTGTTTCCTTCTCTGGTGCCGGGGTGGCTGTAAATATCCATCAGGAATCTGGGCTTGAACCTAGTTTGTACCGTCATTGCAGTCTGGTGGCCGGGCTGGCAGGCGGTGTTACGGCTTGCTCCTACGGTGGCACTGGGCTAGGGTCGGGACACCAGGCTCAGGGCTCCAGTTAGTTTTGCAGCTTTTGGGTTTACAATTCTGTTTTTCCAGCTGCAGCATGAGGAAATACCTGCCAGAGGACCAACGGCAGGTAGCAGGGCTGAAAGCTGGTAGTGGTGGCGATGCACACAACGGGGTCAAGTAAATGCACTGATAGAGGGAAAAAGATTTCTTTTCCAGTCTTGTCCATATTTCACATCCAAGTTTCCCTTTGCACCTCAGAGCCTTAGGTCAGGTGCCACAAATTCCTGTTTTCCCATGACAGCGCCCACTCCCTAACCAGCTGCTATTCCTAATGTCTTACTCTCTCCCCCTTTTTCGTTCTCCACTTTTCACAGACCATACTCTTCCAGAGCAATTTTAGCCAAAGACATGAGCCCTTGCTCTGATTTACAGCCTTCATCTGTGCAAAGGTAAGAAAGCCACCGTGACAGCAGCAGTGTCTTTCAGAGGATCTGTACCAAGAGGTGTCTTTTAATACCCACTAGTCATGCTGCTAAACCCCTACGTCCTCCTTTGAAAAGGTAATCCTGTGTTGTAAAGGCTCAGCAAATGAGAACACCAAGGGACTTCCTTCATTTATAATACCTGCAAATGACTTGAATGAAAATACCTCCACAAACTATCAAAGTTGGCGGAGGACACAAAATTGGAGAGGGAACGAATAACGAGGAACAAGGGATTTGAATCCACTGGTTGCCTGGGCCAGTGAATAGAAAATGCAGTTTAAAGTACAGAAACATAAAATAATAAGTCTGGGGCCAGCAAACCAGACAGAAGGATATAATACTGAATGGTGATGCATCATATTGACCAGTGAAGGGATTTAGAGGTCACTGCAGAAAAATCCTTGAAGCCTTAAACTTGGCATACAGCTAAAATGAAAATAACTACGGGAAAGCAGCACAGCGGTGGAGGCAAAGGGAAGGGACGCAGCCTTCCTCCGCCGTCTGCGCAGCAAAACGGCACCAGGACTTTGCTCTAATTGGCACGGTTCCATCTCCTCCCGGGCAGCGTAACACGGAGACACTCGGGCCACCCGTTGCCCGTGTACCCCAGCTCCTGTCTCAGCACCGCGTGCCGCCCCGACGGCTTGCCCTCCGAGGGACGTGGAGGAAAAGGCGGCCCGAGGTGTTCGCTTGTTACTGGCAGAGCACAGGGGGATGCTGTGCAAGTTCACGCCAAGGCTTGGTGATGCCGGTCGGCAGGAATGCAAGGGCCCAAACCCCCCAGCTCGTTCGCTCGTCTGCTCGCTCTTTGCTTTTGGCTCTGAAAAGCAAGACAAGCCAAAGCAGCGAAAGCCGGGGCCCCCGCAGGCCCAGCAGGTTTGCCCGTCTGAGCACAGAACGGCTGCCCGACTCCTGCAGCCAGCCACGGGACTGGGAACCTGCGTGTCCACAGCCATATGACCCTACTGACAGGTTTGCGATGGTATGTCAGAGGTAAAGTGGAATAGTGAAGGGTGGGAGAAAAGAAGCAAAGGTGATAAGGCAATTAATTTTCTTCCCCATCTCCCTAACAAGCGGTCTTATTCAGTTCTTTTCCTTCTCTTTGCTCTTCCAGAGTACTTCATGTGTCTTCCCTCACAGCCTTCCTGCAGCAACATCAACCAAAAGAAATTTTACAGTCTCCCAGCTGATTCCTTGTTTGAACCAACACCTTCCCCATTCCTTCTTCTATAATTGTAAATACAAATAAACAACCTTTAAGCTTTGCTGAGCTGGACTGCTGGTGAGCTGCAGGTAAAGGGCTCCATAAGCTCATTACCAATATCCTTGGAGTATCCTAATCCCCACGGGCGATAACCTGGGGCAGTGAGGGGAATATGTAGTTATACGCGATGGAAAAGGGTGAGCAAATTTAGCATCGGCCTGAATCAGCAGTTCACACACACACATGCACCCAGCCTTGTAAGATGGATTTGTCAGAAGGACCAGGTGGGGAAGTGTTTTATCAGTTCTTGGCTTGCTGGGCAAGTGCATTACCTCTGCCGGCTGCTCCTGAGTTAATTCAGGTTTTTCCCACCTGGGGGAGCAGCAGAGTTTCAAAGCCAGCCTGCCAGCCTGACAGCACAGGTCCTTCCTCCATGCGAGGTGGAGACAGGTAGGACAGGGTAAATACCCTTGGGGTTATGGTGAGCATCCAGAGGATGCAAGCACCGAGAGAAGTCCCCGCTCCTCTCCCTCCTCTTCTGGCCCTCCGCAACCCATTCCCCTCTCCGCCATCCCTCCCCACCGCTTCCACCCTTCCCCAACTCCCCCGAAACCCGGCGGAGGACAGGGCCAGGGGAGGACGGTGGGGAGCGGAGGGGGCCCACTGCCCAGCGGGCAGGTCCTGCGGCTCCTGCCTGGCAGGGGTGCCTGGGTCCGACCGGGCAGGATGAGGGCTGGCAGCCACATGGGGTTCTTGCTAGATCTGTGACAGCTGGCAGTCACCGGCACCGGCTGTTCTTCGGCTGGTCTGCCGCTGGCTGTTTTCTTGTACAAATGGAGAGGTACTCTGGATGTATTCCAGCTGAATTAGTGTACGCGTGATGCTCAAAATGAACTCGCGGGAAGAAATACATTATTGACCTATTATGATGCCTAAAATACAGGACCTGGAATTGCTTCCAATCCCCAGTCCAGATGCATGTCCTGGCTCTCTCCCAGCTCCGTGGCAGGTGAGACAGATGTCAGCCCTGCTTTCTTGCCTTGCTCCTGCGTTTCTATGGGAAAAAAAACGGGTGCACAGGCCCGAAGCCATAGCAAAGCCCTAAAGAACTAACGTGGCCGTGGGTCCCCGTGCAGAGACGTGCCCACAGCCAAGGTAGAGCCTCTCTGTAGCTCCTGAGGTCTGACTTGACCATGCATGTTGCATGGCAGTTTTAATACATACCAGTTGATAACCTGTCAGTTTGATCTATGGCAATTTCTTATTGAATAAATAAGATTTTCATGCTGTCAGTACGTTTTGTTTTCAGAGGCAGAATGACTTCCATCCTGCACAAACATCAGGGAAAATAAAACATTGTTTGGTGCCATAGTATCCCACCTCTGCCAGCTGCCTCAGTTGATACACTTTTTCTACTACTCACAATATTTGAAATTATATATATATATAAAAAAGCTAAGTTCAAGTGTCCTTCTTTTTTTCTTTTTGCTTGTGTTCCCCATTCAGCAAAGGCTTGTATCTCCAGTCCTTTGCTACAGATCACTATTTTCCAAAGCAGGCTTTAAAACAGGAATCAAGCAACAAAGAAAGGTGAAGCTGAATGCAATCTTCTGTACTCGACTTTCAGAGATTTTCTAAAAGAACGCTCAGAAAAGACTTAGGAGCATGCAGATATTTTCCGTGGCTACTACAGACCCCAGCAGGAGCTTAAAAACCAGCCCTTAAGGTGCTTTATGGTCCTAGTGAACTGACTGCAATAGTAGAGCAAAGATGAGGAGTTTTAGCTCCTGCTCTTCCATTAGTGTACAAACTGTTAAAAGACAAGAAAAATGACAATAATAAACATGAGGGAGCTTGCTGCAGCTGTGCTTGTCAGCTCCAGACATTAGTGTGGCTAATTCCGATTGGGAACAGTTCCTGGGCTTGGTGATAAATTAATCCCAAATCTGATAGTATGTAAAGATCTCTCTGAGCATAAGCCGAAAGAAAACTTCCCAAACTGCTTACAAATTCCCCTTTACAGTTATTTTGGTGACTACACACCAAAATATTTAGTCTGTGTATCTTTTTCGAATACAATGCAATCTATCTTCTATTTTGATTAGGAGATATTAGAATAGGATATGCTTCATCCAAAAGAAAAAATAAATTGCGCACAGGCTTGCACTGAAATTGCAGAAGTATGAAGTACTTCCAACAGGGGTTACGTCTGTTTTCCTGGAGATAAGCCGCAACTGCTTAAGAGGAAAAACACAGTGCCACTGAAACCCTTCTGAGAACGGCCTGAATTTTATTTCAGATTGCTGTTTTTGGAAGAACCCACAGACTGACTGCTGAAATCACGAAACGTAATATCATTCACTGATTTTTTTTTATTTTTTTTTTCCCATCCATGCCTGTGTCAGCGTTGGTCCGTTGGCAGAAGGACATGGGCCAGAGGACAAGGAGAAGACCCGCTGGTTAGATCAAAATCCCCAGGGCACCGATTCAGCTTGTCCAGTGCCTGGGAGAGACACCACAATAAGGATGCTGGGGCAACGGCGTCCTGGACAACTGGGCATCTCCTGCCAGCTGCATCCTGCCCTCCAGCATCTCTCTAATCCCTGGGCTTTCTCCCCGAGGTTCAGACTCACACACCACATTCATTTTGCAGTTGATTTTGGTTGCACTCCTGCAGGAGCTATGGGTTTCAGGAAGTTATTCACCTGGGCAGTTTCATCTCAGCCCCGATGAATAGCTTCATTCTGGAATAACAAATATAAACAGAGGGAAGGCTGCTCGCCACAAGGATTCCTTTATGCTGCGCCGTGAATTGTTGGCCAGTGGCCATTTAGCATTGAAAGGCAGGAGCCACCTGTGTCAGGTGTGTTTAATGTTCATATTGACTCCTGCCCACCAGTATTTGCATGATGGACAACATCAGAGAGAGGTGCATTTAGTCATTAATTTTTGCCTGACACAGGGAACAGAAGTGAAAAGGAGCCCTTTTCTTCCAGGCACAGCTTTTGTTTTCCAGTGCGATCAGTCAACTACCAGCTCTGCGTCATCCGCCGCGGGGCAAACCCAGGTCTAGAGTGTTGGGGACTTTTTGGGGTCCTCTCCTGCCCCGGCAGCCTGCACCCAGCGGGACCCCACACCCGTCTGGGCCCCGCGCACCCTCCTCTCTGCCCGTGCTGCCTCCCGACCTTGCTGGATGTTAAGATCCGCTCAGCCTCACACAATGCAGCTTCCTGGGAATGGATTAGAAAGCAAGCTGTGTGGTGTATTTGTTATGGCCATGACTTCCACGGAGAAGCTGTGACTTCTAGCAGTTTTTGTAGATTTTGTAACCCCAGCCAGCCCGCTACTGACTCCTTCATGAATTTTTACAGCTTTGGCTCTGTTTGTGAGCAGTATAGTAGAGAGCACAGTTTTTTAATGGATTTAAGTTATTAGCTACGTATTACCAAAAGGGTGTAACATTCTTTACGTTGTAAAATAAAGTCCGTTTGTCTCCTTTCCATTTCCCACAGCACACAGTGTTAAAGACAGCGTACTCTTGTTGGTTTTGTCTCTGAAGCTGGCCATGGGGAGTTTTGGGCCATGCCCGCGCTTCAGCTGCGGTTGCAGTGATTGCTGCGGGTGCAGGATATCGTACCGGTCGCAGCCCATAGAAAACCCTGAGGACCCTCATCCCATGTGGGAATCCCCTTCCCGTGAAAAAGGGGGAACCAGAGGTGGGAGAGCGCATGGCATGGCTCGGTTGGGAGGGCTGGAGGGATTTGTAAAGGGTTTTGGAGCTGAGGGCTCGGTGATGGCATGTGTCACTGGAGGATTTATAAGGTTTCCTATCTGTTCCCTAATGGGAAACTCTGGAGGGGAAAAATTAGGATCCCTACCACTACTGGTGTACTGCTCCAGTAACCAAAACCTCCCCCCCTCCACACACTTCCCAAGTGGGATAAATCTGCAGTGTCTGGCTGCAAACTTGGCAGTGGCCTTCGCGCGGATGTCGTGGAGGGCAGAATTTGCTTGATTAGTACAAATACCATCTGTACGCTTGGTTCAGATGAGCACAGTGTTTTAGAAACAACCCATTTTGCTTATATAAGGACTAGCAACATAGTCAAAATCTGCAGCCAATATCTGTTTTTCTCAAACAATTATTGGTGGGTAGCCAATATTTGTTACTTTTCTCCACAACGATGAATAAACAGAGCTAACTGGCCACTCTGTATGCTAATGTCAGACAAGAAACCCTGTGCTCTAAAGGACTTAAACCAATTTGTCTCCAGTTAAAAATAATGACAGGCAAGAAAGAGCTATTTAAATTCTGTTTAAAACCACCCGGAATACATTTTAGCATCATTACCCATTGGAGCAGGGAGGGAAATCCAGCCCCTTTTCATAGGCATTGTAGGTTTCTTTTATAACTGATGCAGCGTTAGGATTTTTGTTTTGTTGTATTTTTCCTGTCCTAAAATGTCCCCTTCTGTCTAATAATAGTTTAACAGTTAAGCAGTTGTTCCAAAACCTTATGACTTTACACAGTAAAGTTAAGGGAAGGGCTCTTTCAGCCCTCCTGCAGCTTCTCTCCAACCGTCATAAACATGAAATCAGGCCTTGCGGAAAAAGGAAAGCTCGGAGACCTGTAGCAAGGGACAATTTTATGGCTGTTGTGCGTCTGTAATGCATGGGATCTTTAGGGACTGACTCTTACACATCATCTGTCACTCGGAGACAGAAAGGAAACAAAAGAAACCAGGGAAACTTTCTCCCAAATCATTCCAGGCCTGATCCTGCAAACATTTATTACGGGGCTTTGGTGGGATTATTCCCCTAAGCAGTCAGACATCAGTCCCACCGACACTTTGGTATGCATTTAACATTGCACATCTTGGCATTCGCATGGCTTGTGTGAAATCCGGGGGGGGGGGTGCTGCTCACCTGCCTGAGGTTTCCACGTGCGTTAAAGCATGTCCCGGCTCAGGGCACCGAGTGTTTTCAGAGCTGCCCCTTGCACTTGGAAGGACTCCACCTCAATATTTACATGTATTTTGCTCCTATAGGAACAAGAATATTGCGACGGTACGCTTCACATAACCGCGCTGCTGCGCGCTCGCGTTACGCCGTCGGTGTAAATAGCACGCCTACGCAGCCGTGCGGCTCCTTGCTCGCACAGAAGGACGGGCGGCGTGCGGGAAACATCACTCCAGCATCTGCCGCTGGGGAAAAAAAACCCACAGGGAAGGGAAAAAGTAAAAATAGAAAAGCGGGTTTGCAGAGCCGGGGGCTGCCCGGCTGGAGAGCAGCCCCTCTTCCACAGCTCCCAGGGCCAGGCCACGGCTGAGGGACGGCTCGGCCGCCCCAGGCTCCGGTGCCCGGCCGGGCTCTGCCGGGGCAGTGGGAGCATGGCGTGCCCAGAGCGGCGGCCGGGAGCAGCCGTCTCCCCACTCCGCTCCTCCGTCGGAGCTCGAAATCCCAGCGAAATGGGAGGGGTTAGAAAAATTAAAATTGATCCCATTTGTTCCTGTGACTGCTCTTTTCAGGAAAGCCAGGCTTTTGCCTGAGCAGATAAGTAAATTCCCGTATTCCCTTCCAATCCTGCCCTGATTTAAGTTCATTTGGAGTTTTACCCGGCATCATTAATTGCAGTTTTCGTTCTGGATTTGAAGAAAAGAACTGTTATCCTCAGTATTTCAAGGTTTACTCGGGTAAATCTTGTATATCTGCTAAGGAGAATTTTGCCTGGATACGATGGTAAAAACCTGAGCTTTTGTTAAATTGTGGCACAAAGCAGACTGAGAAGCAGGGAGAGGTATTTGAGGAAAATGCTTCATTTCTCTGTGAAGAGTCTGAGGATTAAGCTGGATGTTTGTTAGAAAGTTGGGCAAACTCCACAAAAACATTCCTCCTTCATCTCTATTTCAGGTTTGCAACAAGTTAATTTGGGACCTTAACCTCTCCTGTACCTTAGTGCCCTTACTGACTGACACAGTCAAGGAAGCAAGGAAATGCAGGCAAACGCTATGGGGGGAAAAAAAAAAAGGCAAAGAAAATAATTTCTCAAATCATATTTGCACAAGGAAACCAAACCAGCTTGAAGTTCCAGCGATAAATGCTAAGAATAAGTCTGTCAGGGGAAGATTGGCATAAAAAAAATCGTACAATAAATTGATTCAAGAAAATCATATTTTATGCTCGCTGAAGACAAAGCTTATGAAGTAACCAATATTGAATTACTCACTGAGCTCTGATCCCACACTCCTAATACGAGATCTGTCCTGCAGTAGCAGTACAGAACATAGTCCATCATTCTCAGAGGTACTAAAACCCCTTACTTTTATATAGGTGGTTATAGATCTTGTTTCTACATAAAACATCATGCTTTTATAAAAGTAAATTCCAAAGCAAATGTAAGGCTGCAGAGCCAGGGTTATTTTGCCAGGCTTGTTAATTCTCCTGGTCAACAGTGGGTCCAGCCACTCCGCTCAGTGTCGACTCTTCTTCAGAGGCTGGTAAGATTTGTTATCCGAATAACACTAAGAACACGCTTCTCACTAAGTTGCTCTCTCAGTGAAACACTAGGAAAAAAAAAAAAAATCCTCTGGTTTGGTGGTCTTATCTGGCATTTTACAGGTGTAAGGGAGAGTACCGAGAGCCCCGCAGTTGCTTAACAAGGGAGTTTTTTGGCTTTGCCAGAAGATAATTGCTCCAGTAGTGAGCTGCCGTTAATCCCGGGCTGTGTGCTTGGTGCTGACCTGCAGTCCTGCTGTTTACATCAGTGGGATTTTTAGGGCCAAATTTTGCAGTTAATTGCAGCAGTATAAATCTAGATTCCTAAATCTCCCTCCCCAGGCGTGGAGCTCCTTTGGATTTGAGGGCGAAATTCGGGGCTGATCCTGCGGCCGCTGAAATCGGTGCGCCTTGTCTCGCGGCAAAACACAGGAAAGACCCGGGCTAGGCCCTCTCCCAAATTTCCTACGGCAATAAATGCGAGCAATTAGGGGCTCCACTTGCTCGGAGGAGCAAGGGCTGCCTTATCTCCTCCTGCCGCAAGCCTTGGGACCATCGCGCCTGGGTGGTATGGGGAGGTGTCACTGTTAGAGAGGCTGTAGAGGGGATTAATACCGCTGCGAGCTGCATTATGTCCTGTCAGAAATCTTTGCAAAAAGAGCAAAGAACTGGAACTGCAAGCTTTCAGCTTTAAGCTCTAAACTTGGGGCTATACAGCAAGATTAAAGCATTTGTCTTTTAATGTTTTCCCATCGAGAAGCGAAAAATCTCAATGCATTTGAAGGCATTCCCTGTTTTTCAAAAACCAATTGAGTCAAGAGACCGATTTGAAGTCAGTGCTTGCCGCATTCCCCCGTTACGCTCCCTAAAGTGCTACAAGAGACTGGCAGCTGCCGAGCGAGAGGCTACGAACCCTCAGCAAAAAGACGTACGGACCGGCGTGACAGCCCGGGGGTCCGCAGCCTGAGGTTCACGCTCCCTCCCCAGCCTGGAGACCAAGTCTCGCGGCAGATATTGCACGCTAGGACTTCTGCAGAGTGAACTGAATTATACAAAGGCACTACAGAAAAAGTGGAAACATCAAGGTCTCTGCTGGAGGAAAGCACGGATTAAATCCCTTGGTTGCTGCGAAGTGCAACGAGAAACCGTTAGGCAGCGAAGTGATGAAATATTTCATTAGAAAGAGAGTTTTTTTATTAGCCCTGTGGAATTTCCTAGTTTGTTGGTAAATCTGTTTCAGTGGCCTCAGCTTTGCTGTCGCCCACTGCGAACAGCATGGACATGGGAAAGTTTGGGTTGCAAATGATTTATTCAACCAAAATGCAAATTCTGTACTGAATCCTGTATTTACAATCATAAATTTGACCTGCACGTGGAAAGCAGCAAAAAGAATACAGGTTAGCTCTTTTCTTCAGCAAGTTTTCCCCCTAAATCAAGCACATTTACCCTTACCTGTGCGTGATGAAACAAGAAAATACGGAGGGAGAGTTTCAGCCCTTACACCTTGAAGCACGGTGTCTGTCTCCCCAGGCTCACATTTGGCTGAATGAACGTCGCCACAGCGCAGAACCGTGTCACTGATGGGCTTTGGATCAGCTCTACGTTTATTTAACATTCAGAAAACACGGTGTTCAGCAAAAAAAAATAGCCACGATTTTAGAGGGCTTGGATCAGGTCCTTTTTTTCTACAGGCAGTTGCTCTCCTCTATAATGTATAATTATTCAGTACTAAATCTGCCATTATAGAATTATAGAAAGGGCAATTACCAGCCACGCTGAAAGTGCCTGGCAGCGCTGGCAGGCTGATATTTAATTTTTGTCAGGAAACAGATGAAAGCAACTTTGGTCAGAGCGAAGCATACAGGTTAAAGCCAGAACATTGTATTGTAATTTTAAATTCAAGAAACTATTGTGGGAACAAAAGATAGAAGTGAAGGCAACGATTTCCCCTTTTTAATGCTTGTGAAAACAGCCTCATGCTCTTTTATTTCCAATGTATGCCTGCAGAATATATGCACGCTTTTATTTTGTACTTAAAATTTAAGGCACCTCCAGGAGGCTGGTTTATAAGACAGAAGAGAGGAATAATGAACCCAAAAATATAAACCAAAACTTTCTTTTACAAAAAAAAAAAAAAGAAGAAAGGTTATTTTTCTAAAGGCAAACTACATTTGTTAGTGGACGTGGCATTTTAAACACGTGTGTTGAGAAGTTAAAACTGATGGAGACTGCACGCAGTAAAACCGTGTATCCAAGACCAAAATAAGGGTGCATTATTTGAGGCAGTCCTTCTTCACTCACCCTGACAAGCAGACACAATGACTTCAATGAAATTACTTGCGTAGGTAAAATACACAGATAGGGCTGATTCTTAAGGCACACATCATTTTCCACAAGTACCTGATATTATCTGAGAAATTGCAACATATTTAGCGGATTTTAACTCCAAGCTCGTGTGCGTGCACCTATGCCTATCCGACTGCGCGTTACATTTAATCGTCATGCGACAATGGCTCAGACACGCGAAAAAAACAATTGCCTTAAATTATTTTGTCATGCCTGCATCAGAAAGTGCTTGCTCTTGTTCCCATCGGGGTTCATGCCCCATTGGCTTCAATGGCAACAAGAACAGCCAAAAATACACAAATATTTGGCTTGTGTTACAGACTACAAAAGTCACCAGGAAAGGTTGCCTGCGTTATTCTGTCATTATTCTATGCATGAGGTGCTGTTTGCTCTGTAGGAAAAGATACATCTGTAATTAAAACCAACAACCACATGTTCTAACTTCAACCAGTATTTTTCATGACCAAAAATAGGTTAAAAAAAAAATGAAAGTTAAGTTGAGAAGTTTAATTAAGCATGCAGTTAAAGATGCTCACACTGCCAAGCCCTTTTATGTTCTACTATTTATTTTTCTCCAAGAGAAACCTTTATTTTCCAAAGGTTTATCCTGTGCAAAATCACTGCCTTAAATTAATTCTCCTTTCATCAGATGTAACTTCAGCCACTGCATATACTGTTGTAGAATGATGTCCTGTGTGTTATTTCGGAAATAAATAGCCTCTTCCTAGATTTTTTTTTAAGTACCAGTTTCAATAGAGGAGGGAGACTTATTTAAAGAGAAATTTTCCTCCTCAGAGAAAGCTGTCTGAAGAGCCACACGCACACGTTGAGTCTTTGTCTATCGTGGCAACCCGGAGTTGCCAGAGGAGTTTAATAATCTGAAAGGAGGAGGGTGTAAAACCTAAAGATGCTTTAAATGTGCACCCTCGCCAGGTTTTTGCATGGCTGGCTTGTTGTTGAATGAGAAATTTGCGGCAGTTATTTGTTATTTTCAAACAGGCTGGACAAGGCTACGGAGTTTTTTCTCCTTTTTTTTTTTTTTTTATTATGGAAGTAGTGACTTTTTCAGCATGCTTTTTGCAATAAGGGACACCTGGCGACTCCGAGAAACTCTGCAGCGGTTTGAGCTCCTGCTTCTTTGCAGGGTCAGGAGTTTTAATGAGCTCTCAACGGCCTGATCCTGTTAACACTCTCTCAAGTAAGTAACTGACTTTGGTGATATTGCTTACATGACCGAAATTACTAGTCAAATTAAAAATTAACTCCAGCCTTTTAGAATGATCTGGAGTATGAAGCTGAACTTTGCACAGGTTCCCGTAAAAAAAGCAATAACAAGAGAGACTTAGGGATCGCTGGAAGAGTGCGGCCCTTGTAAAAGTGAATAGGGGTGAAACCAGCACTTCTGAGCACAAATTATAGCAAGAACTTGTAAAAACTTAACAGGAAGTGGTGTCCTCTCTGGAAGGATTTAAGCTGTTCCGTAGCAGTGTAATAGTTTATATCCCTGCAATGCAATTTTTAAATCAACTGCAGAATTTTATAGAAAACTGACAACTCTCTCAAAATCCATAGGGATGCTTCCCTGCGCATTTGAAAGGACCTTCCATAGGGAAGATTTTCGCTGGAGATGGGGTTTATTTTTTGGACCTGCCAAACCCTCGGTTACCTGCGAATTCCCTTCTCGAGTAATCCTATTACGTTGCTTTGTGCAGGGTCAGTCCGGCACGTAGAGCCACGAATTGTGCCCAGGGTCAGCAATTTGCACGCCCCCTGCTCCTTATGCATATCTGCAATTTATAAGATTGGACCTTTTATTGAAGCTTACTTTCAAAAGGGCCCCAGAAGGGTCGTACATAAAACTGAAGAAAACCATTTAAGGAACCAACTTGCTTCCTTTGGAAACAAATGAGAGCTGGAGCATGCGGAGTCAGGAAACTGTATCTGGCCATCAAAATTGGACGCACAAAAGACATGTCAGTGTGGCATTTCCTACCTCGTGAAGCCACTTTCCCCTCGATGCAGCTCTACAACTACAATAGCGCATTGATTGAACCTTAGACTCACCAGACTTCAATAAATTCTGAAAGTGTATGAAATTAAAATTGAAGCGAGGGACACGCAGAGTGTTAGTCCTTCTCAAAATAATAATTTAATAACCCTCCCAAATGTATAGTGGTTTAGGAAAGGCAACCCAGATGGGAACATATAAAATAAAGCTATAAAGTTTCCTTCAAATGTATTTTAATCATTGTTAAATATTTACATTTAATAAGCACTAGTTTTTATTGCAAGAGAGATGTAATTACACTTATCATTCATGGAAAAATGGAGTTTTAATAGCCTGTACATTGATTTGCTAAGATGAAATAGTGTCCTAAAAATATGTCGCTCACTCTCCCCTGGGAATATGTTCCGTATGTGAATGCAAAACAGATGAGGATTTTTTTATCAGCGTACAAACTATATCAACTTCATTTCTCATTGTCTCTGTTACATTTAACATAAATCTTTACCTCTGAAGTTTTGCTAATTAGAAGCACCTCATCGGGCTTTTACAACCCTCACTAATAAGGTTATTTATTTGGTAAACACTAACAGGAGGAGTAGCAACACCTTGATATTAACTCTGGGGAAGCTGTTGGTTGAGGTTATGGCCTCACACAATTTTATCAATAATTCGTGGCCACGTTTGATGCATCAGAGACAAAGAAAGCTGCTCGAAGGGACCGCACATCTCCACGGAGCTGCACCTCTGCTTTGCCAAGCCAACAGAAGAGGAAAAGAAAAATCAATTCAGTGCAACAAATCTGCAAAAATTATCCCTGATTTTTATATCATCATTATTTACCCACCTTTTTTTTTTTTTTTCCTCCTTTCTTTTTGTCTTTTTTCCCCTGCTTTCCCTGCTCACAGCACATGTGGTCCCAGCTATTGGGAAGTTTTACATCAGCTCCCCTTAGCTGACAAGCAGCTCACAGAACAACCCTTCAGGCAGCAGAGCCGTAGCTGCAGCTTTCCCAGAACCATCTGTCACCTGTAATTCTTGGTCAGTTTTTCTGTCTCGAAACTTGTGGGCGTAAAAAAAAAAAAAAAGACCTAATAGAAGGTCTCATAGAAGAATTAGCTGGATTTTAGGAATTCATGGCAGTGACACTGTGGGCATCGGTGCAGGGAACTGCTTGGCCTGGCATCTTCTGAAATATTGACTGTCGCAGCACCTGGAAGCCTTTTGTCTTGAAAAGATGTTCAGTGTTTGTACTCTGTAGGCAGCCATGAAAGTCTCTATTAACATTATTTATTAGGACTGACAAACTAAATTCTTTTTTTTTTTTTC
Source organism: Scopus umbretta (assembly GCA_013400535.1). NCBI lineage: Eukaryota > Metazoa > Chordata > Aves > Pelecaniformes > Scopidae > Scopus > Scopus umbretta. Next base: position 3 of record VZTL01058329.1, on the reverse strand, counting down.
CCC
>VZTL01058326.1:60186-72359 GCA_013400535.1 Scopus umbretta | reverse complement strand
AAACTCATTCTGAATAGAATCCCTTCTGCAGGAATACAAAGATATGTTAATTACACAGTGGTACTGAATTTAGACTTTATTTAACCTAAAAGATATCTTTAGGTCTAATTCACATCCTGGTCATGTAAAATGAGGAGACAGTCTTTTGAAGGAACTGTAATTACATCACATCAAACCGATATAAGAAGCAAATCAAGCCATTATGAGTACAGGCTGGAGCCTGGGTAGATGCTTAGCAAGCCCAGACCAAAGCAGATTCACTGCTTGCTGTATTTACAAAACAACAGCAGAGATTATTTTGTTAAGTTCAACTGAAGCTGATTCAGAGTAATATAGTTAGAAGGTCATATGCTATGCTGGTGCCATTGTCTAGTCGATAAAACTGTAATTGTCAAATTTAATTTTTCTCATTTCAACTCTTTAAAGTAAGACTGGAAGCTCAGAATGAATATTAATTTATCATTATGCATACCATGTACAACATTTGTAAACTACTTTTATACTAACAAACATGGTATATGTATTCTAGGAAAAGGGGAAAAAAAAATAAAGAAAATCCAAGAACTGTACTGTGGCATAATGAAAAATAAAGAGGGTCGGGAACGTTACTGAAAAGTATTAGAGCTTCCTTCCAGTAAAAGTCTTTGAACCTAGAGATCTTTCATGTTTTATAGACTCTAGGTCTGATTCCTCTCTTCCTAAATATGACTTCACATGACAGGAATTAGGTAACAGAGTTACTCCTGTCTCACATGAAAAGGAAGTCAGAGTTTGGACACTTGATTGAATGCTACCAGATCCTCTGATCCTCTCAAAAGAGTTCTCCTGAAGTGGCAGGGAACAAATTGTCCCCATTTCCATACTATCTGTGAGTGCAAGTGTTCATTCTTACTGCTTCAGCCCCTGTGTATCTCAGCCCACAAGTGACATTTCACAGGCTCCTAGAAGTCTCCTATCTCAGTGAACTGCTTTTAAAGCACTCTTAGAACAAAAGCTTTACTGATTTTGATGGTTAAAGTTTGTTGTCAGTGGTGGGTTTTTTTAAACGGAAGAAAAGAATTTTAAAAGGAGTGCTTTTTCTGTATGTTTCTGTAAAGAAAGAAAAGATTCTTTTGTTCTTTTTCCCTTCAACAATTTCTCAGAATGAGCCTGATCAGGCCACAGGGATTAAAAATGGGCAATATCTAGAGAGACGCTTTTTAGGCAAAGACAAAAAATGAACAAGCAAAAACTAAACTGTCACATTCAAGACTGAGGTTTGTTTGAAACTGCAGACTTCTCTTCTGACAGTCCAGCTTCTAAAGCCAAAAGACCCAAATTTCATCGCCACAAGCAGTATTTAATAAAGGAGAGGGAGAAGTAGGGCTGCCTGAGTCTCTAATGATCCCTCCTGCTCAAATTCCTATTTGTTTGAGACTCCACTTGTGAAGCGGCTGCTCCAGCAAGCCGGGGAAGGTGGCATGAGACCAGCTTCAAATGAAAAGGATTCTGTAGGCCAAACTTTCCGCATGGGGCACAGCTCTCCATGGACATTCTGATAAAGGAAGCCTTCAGATCTAAAAATATCCACAGAAGACACAAACAAACTCAAAAGAGAACAAAACTGATTAGCAGTTTTTGCATTTGATTTTGAAATATGCATTGTTTAAACTGGAAGTGACGTTTTGTCAGGAAGCCAGGTTTGCCATTCCTTTTATTTCATTTTTGTGACACAACCCAGCAGCACGTCTTTTGCAGTTCTCCCTTACTTACTAATTCCATGAATAAAAGATTTTTCTGGTGACTAATTCACCGTGACTTTTTGGCCACCAATCCTGCCCTTTTATTCCTTTAGGGAATGGATTTCCTTCCAAATTTAAATGGCAGGACTAAAGAACACTTTAATGATAGCATNTTAAATGGCAGGACTAAAGAACACTTTAATGATAGCATAGTACACAAGTGGTACCATTCTTCTTTGAGGAGCTGATTTACCTGCCTCAAGAACAAAACCCAGTGCTTCGATTAAGGAACTTAATTTATTCATAAAGAGAAAAAACCCCACATATCTTTGTCAAATGTTGTCAGCCATTTCCTTAGATGATGCAAATAGGCACAATAAAATAATACCAATTTTTACAACAGTTAACACCGAAGATGAGAAGAATCATTAGTCACAGCAAACTCGGAGCAAGACCTGTAAGAGTACTTATGGGACTTAGTCAAAAAGGCATTTTCTTACCTTGAAACAATAGAAATCCACTTTGTATCACCCCCTGACAAGAGGAGCCACCTCTCTATACATCTCAGCACTCCAAGTTACTTCAATTACATCAAACTTTGTTTTTCATTTTAATAACATGACTATGCCAAATAACCCTGGGTAAAATGAAGAAATCATGTTCCCAGTGAAGTTAATGACAAGCCACGCATTCATTTCAGGCGATCCAAGATCTCAGCCCCAGTTTATTATTCTAAAATGGATAATCAACTTTTCACCTACTATTGCTCCAGGACAATGCAGAATTTAATTCAAACACCTGTAGCCAAGAGCAGCCAGTGTCCTTCAGATCAATGCACAACCCTACAATAGACAATCGTGGAACAAGCTGACAATGGGAGATTTCTTTAAAATTCAGCAGTTTCATCAGCATTAAATAAGCTCTAGAATGAGTTATTACCTTTTCTCAAAAGCCACAGGAACTGGTGCCAGAAAACTCAAGCATAAAACATTTTTCTGTGCAATAAAATTGAAATAAGTAAGGAAGGCATTTATCACCTTCATTCTCAACTGAAAGTCAATGGACTCCCAGAATCTTGTTTAAAAACATGTTCTCTCCAAGTTGTGTCAGAGAAAGGCCACAGAGCTCCTGCCTGAGCAAAAGAAGAGAACTGTCACACTTCCATCCCAGAGCTGCTGGCACCTCCCTTTTCAACTCATTCTCAGGAGGGATTCCTGAAAGTGAACCTGCACGCACCTGACTCCATGATTGCTCTAAGCAGCATCTCAACTCAGCTTTTTCCTACTCTCCTTTTCAAAGAGCAGGGTTAGCACTCTGGCCTAGGTGCATATTGGTGGAGTAGGGAAAGAGACCAGTGGACAAAGAGTGTGAGTTCTGGGACCAAGTTTTTATCAAACTATTATGCATAATATGTACATTGGTATTCTATATCTGTGCACCACAGAAAATCAAACAAAGAAAACAAACTAAGAATGGAAAGTCCATAAAGTAAGCCTTGCCCTGAGGTAAATGGTACAGCCATTAAAGAAAGAAATCAAAGTCTAAAAAGAGGAAAATACACTGTAAGAATGGCCATTGGACTATATTAAGGGCTGGGAAGATTGAAACGGAAATATGCCACTTCGTTACATCTATCCCTACGAGACATGCAAGCAAGCTCACAGCTTCTGAACTGTCTCTGTATGGTCAGAAAATGACAGTTTTGTATTTTATTTCTTTCATATTACTGATTCAGAAGACAGCACTGAAGCATTTTTAAACATGATTCTGTGCAATAACAATATTAGAGAGATGCTGTGTGTGCATACTGCAGAAACCAAAGCCAAAGACCGTTTAGACTTCAGCCTTGACATTTTCCATTTACACTTTGCATCACAAATTAATGAATGGGTATGTTAGCAGCAGGACCAACAGATGTCATTCCCCATAACGTCTGCTGCAGCATGGTGGAAGGCTTAGGTGAGACCTGGAGAAACCAGCACTTGTTTTAGATAACAGTAATCCCAGATCCAGCTTCTCTTCAAAAGTCCCCAAAGATCTTCAGAATGCCACATGCCTTCAAAATAGTTTCTCCATAAATGTACCTCTGTCACACTCAGAGTCTCCTACAACAGCACACATGGGAAGAGTACAGATGACTCCAAGAACATGGGACACCAAGAAACATGGCCAAGAAAAACCTACGGGTTACATTATTTCAGGCTTCTTTTCATAGAATCATAGAATCATTTAGGTTGGAAAAGACCTTTAAGATCATCAAGTTCAACCATTAGCCTAGCACTGCCAAGTCCACCACTAAACCATGTCCCTAAGCACCACATCTACATGTCTTTTAAATACCTCCAGGGACAGTGACTCCACCACTTCCCTAGACAGCCTTTTCCAACACTTGACAACCCTTTTGGTGAAGAAATTTTTCCTAATACCAAATCTAAACCTCCCCTGGCATAACTTTTGTGACTTTATCTCTCTTTACATCTTAAAGCCATAATCCTGTGGCCCCATACATAGAGAAAGCAGGAACAAGAGATGGCTTGATTTTCACAAGTGGTGAAATTCAGGATTTGATGATCAACATGAATTCCAGGCTCAGTTTTCATTAATCCAGTGACATCTGTGGCTCTTGATGTTGCTACAGTCCTTTTGCAGGAAGATCTGATCACTTTTGACTTCAGGAGTACTTTTGCACTGCTACAGAACATAGATCTTGCTATGCCAACTATGGAGTTGGTATTTTAATTCCAGGTATCTAAGTGAAAGATATGGCACCCCATTTATCATATCCTGGTTTTACACATGCTGCTACAGGAACCTTTGTCACTAGGACAAAGGCCAAAATAAAGTGAATGTGAGATAAATATTCATTGAGAGTACAACTAATAGGGTTTCATAGGGATTAAGTTAGGAAATTGGAAAACAGAGCATGAGAGAATATATTATTAAATTATGCATTTGTCTCGGCGTACGAATAATATAGAACTGAAATTGATAAACAAACCTCTAGATACCACCAGTATTATGTGAAAAAAATAAAGTAATTGTAAATACTGCACAATCATTTCAGTTAATTATAGCAAAAGACAACTTCACCTCAATGCTTTCATTTACCTATTGTATAATCTATAGGTGGAAAAAAAAATCATGATTAAATTACACCTCATAAACACTCCCAGAAGATGATGTATCAGCATAATTTAAAGGATCAGAATTGAAAATTAAAGCTTAGTTTTCTATTATCACAGCTCTGATGGTTTTGGATGAATAAACGCCAGAGACTGCAACAGCATACACTAGTTACCAAGGATATTCTTACTGGGCTCAATCATAAAGATGCTCCCTGTAGCAAGGATTAAACCCTGGCTCCACTGAAGTCAATTGCACAAGGGTTATTCCTTTCATGCTTCTAAAGGCACAGTCCAGAATTAGGTGAAAGTATGAAGCACCACAGCAATTAGTCTTACACCAGGAGTAATTGTTCTTCTGGAGATTCTTAACTAATGGAGTAACAAAATCATGAAAAATGAAGTTCTCCAATATAACGTGATTTCAAAAAGCCTCTGATAATCTCTGTATCACCTGTAATTACAAATTACTTAGTATTTGCAGTCCTTATTCATCTGCTCCCATCCTACAGTGCTAACCCTGCAGATGTATGGTCAAGGTAATTTCCAAGCATAAAGTATAGCCCATAGGGCACATTTTAAACAGTAAGTGTGACAAAGACAGGTAAGTGCTAATGGGATTTTCAGAACTGTTTTCAAACAGGAGTTACATCCAACACAATTTTGAAAATCTCACTTAGCACCTATCTAGAGTGTTAGCTTCTTGAATTTCTAAAAAGACCCACATAACCAGATTTTATACGATACCTGTGATATACTTAGCACATGTTTAAGTTGCAGTGAAACATAGAAGAATCAGTCTATGTATTACTGATTAATTACAAAATGACAGTGAATTGTGAGCCCAGGGCGAAGCTGGAAAGGTATCATATGAAAAATGCTTGTGTATTTCTTTTCTCAGCCATGGATTTTAGGCAGAACTAACAGAAGACAGGGGACAGCAGTGATTAAAGAACCACCACCACGCTATGGCAAATTGACTCTTGGTGTTTAATTTCCACCTTTAGGGTATTAGAAAAATAAGCTTTTGTGGATTTACCAATGATTCCATAATCAAGCTGGAAGTGGCTGTTTCATAACTGCAGATTGCAACTTGAAGCAATAACAAAGCCATCAGCTGTGTGATTTCTGGCATTCAGCACCTTCTCACTCTGAAAGGTCCTGTGCGTGGCCCATGCCTCCTCCTAAGCATCTGTTTTGCTGCAACCGGAAAAGAAAGTACACAAGGATGTTTTAAGGGAAGATTATCAGTTTATAGTTTTAACTGCTTATCTTGCATTTAAAACAAACATTAAAGACCACAAACCCTGTTGGATTATTAGCAACTTCTGACTTTAAAAAAATCTTGTAGTCCCTAAGTAAGCCCATTATCCCCAACGGAGCTTCAGGTGAGAACTCAGTGTTCAACATAAACTCTTCCTGTCTCTCAGTCCCCCTCTCATATGTTTTTTATTAGCAATATCATAAAAGCAATACTTTGCTTTCAGCCTGGGTGCCTACAGTCTCTGTTATTCTCACCTTATTTAGCAACTGAAGCTTGCACTTCAGAAACACTGCACTTGTCTGGATATGGACTAAATTGATGTAAGGTAAAAAGGGGTCAAAATGGGATTCTATAAGAAAAGCATATAGTAAACTAACTCTTAAGTCTTTTCACATCTCTTTTACACTGCTCTGGCAGCCTCAAGCAGCTTCCGCCCACTTTAAAGTTACTCTATGCTATTAGGCCATTATAAAGGCTCTGGGGAGAAAAGGAATCTGTACCAGACATCATTAATTGAGATCTACCATTTCCTAGTTCCTCAAAATAAGCATTATAACAACTCTATTCTTCATTACAGTACTTCAGCAGGAAATAAAGTAATAACTGTAGCACACCTAAGGGTAATACACTCATAACTCCCACTTCCAAAAAAAGGCAAACATATTGATTTATCTATCCAGGAAAAGGAGCTTTAGTTCTGCAAACAGATTCTCAAAAAACACCTACCTGTCTTGTGACACAGCATGGCTAGTGGCTGCAGAAGCCAACCTTGGGAACTGGGCAACAGGAGAAAGTCAAAAGCACTTACAAACCACAAGTGATAGACCTATGTGATATCAGCATTTCCAAGATCCACACATAGAAGGAAAAAAAATGAAGATGCAAAAAATAGCAGAGAGAGAAATTTTGGGGCCAAGAAGACACAGAAAGGTTCAGGAAAGCTCTAAGACACACAAGAGGCAATAAGAGTGCACTCCTCAGCACTTGGCCCGTGCACTACAGTCCAGGGTTTAAACAGCGCAGGTCCCTGTATGGGATCCCTGCACGCATTTGAGCTGTTTCCTTTGTGACATGTGTTGACAGTGTTCATGAAAGACGTACTGTACCACCACATTAGCAGGGCCAGGGTGACCCCTGCAACACTCATTTCAGAGGCAACATTAAGACAATCATATACACGTTTCATTGAGAAAAGCACCTGCAATATGCTTTGGCAGCATTCCGGAGCAACAAAAAATACCAAATCTCTCGTTCATCACTCCTAAGAAATCAGAAATAAGCACCACAGAAGGGTCTTACCAGTTTTCTTGGGCACTTGCAAGGAATAAAGAAATGGTACCTTGCCTCTTGTTGCACAAACACCAGTCAGTTTTCAACAGTGTCAGTGCAGCTTCCAGCTCTCTAAGCAAGAAGAAGCTTTATCATCTGCGGCATGAGAGAAGGATGTCAGGATTCTGCTCATGACTAATGACTTCATGCTGTAATGCTTCAGGACTACACCTTGAGTTAAATAACTTCAGAAAATTAATTGAAGAGTTATCCAAGCAAGAAGAGGGTGAAAAGCTTCAGGACTGCATCTTGCGCTTCTAGATGCACATCAATATTTGTCTCAATGTCTCCCTTGAGCTTGTAGCCTCTGGTGTTGTGAGACGTGGACATGGGGGGGAAGGGGAAGAAAAAAAAGAAAGGGAAAAAAAAAGAAAAAAGAATCACCTGAAAAGAGAGATAAGTAACTGGGGAAATTACAAGGCCGGCTTGTGCAGTAAAAAGCCCAGTGTATAGAATCGATTGAAGCTTTCAATACAAAGGAATGAGGGTCTCGTTTCAGCTGCTGATCAGTTTAGATTTACAGCCACAATAAAAAAAGGCTATGTGCAATGGTTGCACCTCCTGATTATTAAGAAAGGTTTCTACCTAAGAGTCTTTGTTTCCTTAAGATAGATTCAATACACTAAGTGATTTCTCACCTGATGAGCACTATTCAGACAAAGTTCACAATCAGACATCACAATAAATTTCACACATTAACAGGCTTTTATGTCAACAATTCCTCCAGCTCACAAAATCTAATTCATTGAGGAAAACTTTTTGAAAGCATATGGCCTTGAAATCAAGGCAAACAGAAGAAAGGTCTCAACTGAAAAAGAAAAAAGTAAAGTTCAAGGAAAGATCAGTATATATGGGCACCCACACTTCACAAGACAAAAAGGAATACATTCAAGTAGAAAGAACAGCAGGTGTTGATATTGTCTGCAGAACTGTAGCTTATCCGTAACTGCCCTATTCAATGAAAAGCCAATAGTTGCCCATCTCTGACTCCTGGATACTATCAACAGCTGACACTGAAGCATGGCATTACCAAAGACTGCCTATATCAGAAGAGCTATCTCCCATTTATCTTCTCTTCTCAAGAACTTGTTTGTGTGGATCCCAAAAGAGCATGTGGCAGAGAAACTGAACCAGTATTAAAACAGTCTGAGTAATAAATTCTTCTCCTTCCTATAGAGAACATTTCTTCTGGACAAAAGTAGGTGCTGAATAACTACTGAAGAACATGCTTAGCAAACTCTACTACACGTACAGTCAGGTATCCAGGAAAGAAGTTTAATTTAGCTAGTAAAGCAAATGGTTATGTGTGCGGCCTCCTCCTGCATTCAAAAAAACAAGGGTCATTTCAGTTGCTCTTAAGCAAGAACGCAAGGTTTGCAAATGCAGAATTTGTGTAGTAAAAAAAAGTGTCTAAACTGGCAGTATTTTCCTCAAACTCCATATGGCCAGCCTATTGTATCAGATCCTCAGCTGATTTAAACTGCTGCATTGGTAGCAGGGACATTAAAAGTAGTATTAATGCATATCTTTCCACATGCTCCTTCCCCAACACAAATGGTTTGCTTGTTTATGTGCAGGGAACAGAAAAAAGACTGCAGTCTTGTGGCTTTGGCAATGGTTTATTATTGAAAGGACGATTTCTGCTCTCAGGTGCAGAAATTGCAGTTGTTCTTGATGCTGGCACCAAGACAGACATTCTCCCCTATAGTCATACAGGAAGCAAAGGTAAGTCCTCCTGTACCTGACTTCCTTACTGCAGTAAATGAATACCATCGTTTATGCTATTGCCAGTCACCGGAACCTAAAAGCTGGGCATCACCCCTGACAAAATCTTTAATAGTTCTGTGGTCACTGTGTATATGCCTCAGATTCTTCCTTTTGCCTTACACTGTTTAGAATGGGTGATAATGGACTAAACACTTAGCTTGAGGTAAGAGCTTAACGCGAGTGTGGTGTGTGATAGGCCACTGGGACATACAGTGGCCCTTCACGCTTGGGAAAGATCTTACTGTCTGCACTTGATCAATCAATCTGTACTCTTTCTCCTTCTCTCCTGGAAAAAGGAACAAAGGACATATGCCAAGTATATGCTGCTTTTTAAGATGAAAATAGGAGGATGGGTTTCAGCAGCAAAAATGCTGCATTGTGACCTCTCAGGGCATTTGCAGAGATTCCTGAATACTCTGGCCAAAGACACAACCCCTTTTTATGATCAAATGGCTGGCCTGTTTATAGAGAAAAACAACTCATCTAGCTGTAGTTCCCTCCTATGAAGCTTGATTCTCCTTAAGGATAAGTGAAACTTATTCAGAGTTGATTTAGTTCTTTCTGGTGGAGCCCTGAGAGCGGACTTTGGTGATACCACATAAATCCAGCGGCAGTGTCAAAGGAACCCAGCATGGCAGCAGAAGATGGTAATTCACCTTGAAGCAAAAGCCACACCAGACCAGCTCTGTGGGATGTTATTTAAAGAGGCTTTAAAGGTAGAATTCTGATCAAGAAATTGCAGAAAGAATTAAACATCTCTCTTCATCTTTGTACTCTGTCTACATTGAAATGTTGCAGATTCTTCCTGCGTAACATTTCAAAGACGTGAACTTGCAAGACCACATACTCAAAATCCTCAACCAAACTCTCATTCAATATTCGTCTGTGTGTTGGAGACATCCTCATCCTTGTTTGATACATGCAAGACACTTTTCCTCACCTGTCATTCACTCACATCACACTTTTCTTCTACTTGTTCCCACTTCTCTAGCACAAACATACGCTACTTGCTTTCACTTTCAAGGCCTTTGCAAAGCGACCCTTTCCCTTGCCACCAACATCCCACATTGCCACTATTTCTTCAAACGCGTTAGCAGGCTGGGGGACGCGTATGTACAACAGGCCCAAGGAGTGAACACCCTGCTCCAACAGAGCAAAGCTGGGATACTTCCACAGCCAACAGCATTGATTACATCAGCTATTTTTACTGCCCCAGAAGGTCATGCACTGAGCGATGATCTCGCACATGGAGGGAGAAGGAATCGGCTCCATCTTTGCCCTGACAACTCTCTAGCAGAACTCCACAACCACTGTCCCTCTAGCAGGGTTCCTGCCATGCAGGACCACTGGTAAAATATATTTTGCCTTGTCTGTAGCATTCCCTCAAGTTTTTCCTCCAATGCAGTCATAAATCTGTCTGATATTCCTCCCTGGGTAACATGTTGATTGCCATGGCATTCTCCCAGACTCGACCTTGTTCCTTTGAGTTTGTGGCAATGGGCTATACCGCAAATTCAGCTTTAACTTCACTGTAGCATACAGACCATTTATAAACATGCAACGGTTAACTAACAACTCAAGTGAGGCAAATGCATTCAGCAATGCTGTATTTTACTGCTGGGGAAAAGGGGTCAAGAGGGATGGCAAGGCACTTCCCAACCACAGAAATTAACATTCAGAAATCAGGTTTAAAATTCTGGAAAGAGTCACAGATAACAGTGAGGTTGAAGTGTTATTCCAGGCAGAAAACTAGAGAGTTACACACTGTAGTGATCTGCAATGATGAAAATCCCAGCACATGGCATCAGACCCAGGCAGCCAGCACAGGGACTCTGGGCATCGCCCTCTCCCTCCCCAGACTGCATCCTCACCTGCCGTAAGCTGGCCACTAGCAGCCTCTCCTGAGCACAGAACCATCTGAAGCAAATGCTCACAAATGGCATATTTTACTTCCAGCGTCTACTTTTTTCTTTTAAAGTTGTTCAGGTTCCAGCCAGGGAAGCTGGAGTCAAATGTTGACATGTGAGCTCCTGGCAGATTATTAACTCTGAAATACCCCAGATGACTCAAAGATGTGTAGACTGTGTACAATTTCCCATGAAAGTGTAAAGGAAAACTGCTGATTTCTAATATAATCACTTGTAATGACAAAATGAATTAAAAAAAAAAAATCACCTAAAATTGCCAAATCAGAGTGTTTGTTAATATTTGCTGTAATGACAGAAATGAGCAACTGGTATAAATAGCTTTTTTCCTAAAGTCTGGGAGCCTGACATTCCTAGCTAGGAAGCTGATCTTGACTTGAGTCAAAAGAGTTTTTGCTGTAGTCATTGACTCAATAGCAACAGGACACATCTGGCAAAGGGCAAAATAAATGAAAAAAAATTTGCCTTAATTTTCAAATCTGTGTAATGGCCCGAGATAGCAACCTAATTTTCAAACTCATCCAAAAATATCAACTTCTGTAACATTCACGTACAGAACTTTCAAACATTTGCTTTAAACTTCACGAAGCTTTTGGAAAGACCTTTACCATTCTTCATTCAAAAAGTAATTACAGTCATTTCAATTCTGTTCTTCCCTTAATCCTGAGGAGAAAGTTTGAAAGGCTCATCATCATTAGAAATAAAATATAAATGCCAAGTAATCCTTTTACCTAACATAATACATGCAATCTGATCCCAGTGTTGTATTTGCCAGCACTTCTATAGCAGTTTAGTATGAGCAGTAATCACAGACAAGGCCTGAAAGCTGTTTTTCTGGCAAATTCTGTTTCAATGCAGAAAATATAGAGGGCTCAAATGAAAAACAACTGCTACACTTGGTGTGGATATGCTGTTCATGTTCTAATATTTTTATTCTGTAGTTGTAATAGGTGTTTCCATAGCTTTAGTAGGTGTTAAAGTAACAGCATAGCTTTCTAGCAGCCTAGACACTCACACCAGCCATAATACTGTCTTCTAACATTCT
>VZTL01058326.1:0-60174 GCA_013400535.1 Scopus umbretta | reverse complement strand
TTTTTTAAATTTTTTTTTTTTTTTTTTTTTTTTTTTAAATGAGGAAAAACAGAACTGCTTAATAACTTAGATTAAGTTCCTGGTGTGGAAACTGCTGCAGTAAAACTTAACGGTGGGAAAAAAATTCTGTGAGACTCAACAAGAGAGAACAATTTTGTTTGAAGTAGCTAGATAAATTCATCTTTATATTTCATAGCAAGATAATGAATAAGGAACGAAGCACATTTGTCTCCGTGTTTCCCAACATAGTGAATGTCTCAGCGAGCAGTTGTATTACCAACAGCACTAGAAAATTACAAATTTCAAAATGAAATGTGTCTTACCATCACATAACAGAGTGGATACCGCAGCAGTGAAGACATTAGCTCAACTGTATTTAAATCACAGATTTCACTGATATCCTATTCATTCTCAGCAATGAGCTGCACACATACCAAAGTTTCTGACAACCAAATACCAACTCCTTCTCTTGCCTCGCTGTTCAACAACTGCAAAATAGTAGTTTAGGGGCACAGTAGCACTTGTATTGCTTTTCCACTGAGCTGAGAAGAGTCTAAAAGGCAACATGTCATGATGTTTACAAGAGGAGCAGGAATCTCTGGTTTGACTCCAAAGAGAGTTGAGAGATGACAGTTGTGGTGGTGAAGGGAAGTGAAGATAAGCATTTATGTGGCATAATGTTCTCTGGAGCTGTTACTACAGAAAGCTCCAGTGACAGAAAAATGCAAAGTTGCTTTGGACCTAGCAGTTATGCCTGAGAATGACACAACAACCTAATTAACTGTATTTAAAATGCAGACAGTCTAGGAGTTTGAAAAGGCAATATAAATCTCACAGGACCCAGAAGGAAGGACTGTGCCAGGATTCACTGAATAACCTTTGCATTTTTCCACCAGGTTAACAGGCAGCTGCACCACTTCTGCTCAGCCTGTCTTCCGCCGCTTGGCTCTCTAGCGCAAGACCAGATTTTATTCCCCTTTACAAGGCAGTCACTGCAGTTTCTGCAGTGCTCCCTGTGAACATGTTTCTTGACCACCCCAACAGTGGCAGGGGTACTCATTTGTCTGGGGACAGATGGGAGCAGCTCTAGGTATCAGTGCCTTTATAAAGCCGATTGCAGCGGCACTCTGATTCTCCTGCATTTTGCCTCCACGTCACATGGGATGCTGTAGGTAGGCAGCTGGAGTTTCTGTACATGTGTTACGTGCAAAGGAGTTGCATTAACCTTCCCTTTTAATCATTTGAATTCAGTGACCCCCAGACCAAACAGAGACGTCTGCATGTTCTTTTGTCCAGAAACTAGGTATTCCCTGAGCCCCTTTACACACAGAATGTATGTAGGGTAACCCAGCATGAAGAGTGAGTGTAGACCAGCTTTCTTTTTGTGAAGAGGTGCAGCAACTTCCCATCGTCACCACAGCCACCACACCTGGCAGTGTTAAAGTAGTACAGCAGTTAAGATGAAGGAAAAAAGTAAGTAGAGGGGTGACAGATTTTCTTATCAGAGAACTTGAATTTAGCACAATCCAGGCTCTCCCAGTGTTATTCTGGGCTAGGGAGAAGGAAGTTTCTTGTGCTCATCAAACCTTGCTGTTTCATGGCACTGCACTTTGGCCAGCGCTCGCACATTTATTAGGCACTCTAATGCCCTAGGAACAGCACAGCAGAACGTAGGATACTTGCAACACGGATATACCTGGCTGCCACACACTCCCATTTTTTCCTCAACACTTTGCAAGAAAACACGCCATGCTGGAGTTCCATGCTGACATGAGACTGAGGTTTGCTTTCCTGCAGACCATTTGGGTTTTTTACATGTTGCTTCTGTGGACTTTTACAATATTAGCAATGCCTACAGCAAATAAAGCAGCAAGACTGTGCATCACTGCACTGCGAGACAGACACTATCCAGTTTACTACAGATCACACTAATAAGGCTCCTGACTCAGGACCCATGCAGACTTCCCTGAGCTTTTCACTTCTGACTTATCAGCACCACAAAGCAGCTACCGATTTGGCTCAGCTTTTCATTCCTGTTAAAAAGTGCAGGATGACAGCATGTAGGCTTTTGCAAGTGGATTATGAACCTGAAGTAAAATGCTACTGTTTACTTCTGTGATTCCAGACGGCTCCAGCACACACTTGTTAAACCTCTCGGCAATTGCTGTATGCTGCATTAAAAAGCCACAAGGAACATAAATTAAACCTTAAAGGGAGATTGCCAGGATTGACTGCCACAAAAGAGTGTGTGTAAAAATCAGTGTACTAGAAAGCTGTACAACAAAAGATAACCGCACAGCATATAAGTCTATGTGATTATTAATGAGACTTGATATCCACACGGTGATCAAAGAGAAGACTGGCCTTTGTTTCAAGGTTTCTAGAATTCTTGCATACAACTACTCATATTCATAAGCGTCTGCAGGATCCTACCATATACTATGCAATCTGCTACAGGAAAACATGGCTTTTGTACTGTCTTGCTTTTAGTATTGCCAAAACCTGTGTTCCGTTCCACTAACTCATTTAAAGAACAGAACAAAGGTAACATTTACCGAAATAATAAGAGGGGTTTGTTTGTTGACTTGTTTTCAATAAGTTACAGATTGTTTCCGCTGTCTCAATCTCCAACCAAAACATAAAGAAACAGAAATTGCAATGAAGAATTCATCCAGGAAGAAAGAAAAACAACTAAAACAACCAACCCCCGCCCCCCATCCTCTAATCCACCCATCTGGCTTTGCACCATGCTTGGTTGTGTTATACTGGAAACCATTCTGAATGAATTTATTGATTTATTCTGGTCTTCAAATAGAATCACGGTTTTAAAGAAATAAATGGATAAGCACGCTTCTCTAATTTCTGAAATATTTATAAATAAATCTTTCTGTCTATGCACAGGAGAAATAAGCAGGGCATATCAGAGTTCAGCGTTTTTAGGTGAAAACCAGACTTTTTAGTATTAGAGAAACTTGCACCTTTCACACTATAACTGTCTGCAGACATTGTTCTTTTCTGGCTATCACTGAGTTATTAAACCTCTCTTTTGCAGTCAGTGCAAAGGAATGTCTAAAACAGGAGGTTAGTGCAAATGTTGTCAAATACTGGTGTCCAGTTACTACCTAGACAACAAACTAAGGAGAAAAGGGTGTTTGTCTACCTCCCACAGTTAAAACTTAAGTAAAACTTTCAGAAACAGTTTTAAAATCTCAATAACTATCCCCACTTTAAAAGCCTTAGTGAAAAAGATTTCTCTCATAGCATGTCTAATTGAAACAGGAGTATTCCCATGGTGAAGTGTGGTAGAATGAGTATAGCATGAATTGGCAATAGCTTGGATTTGAGTCACCTCTCAGAGACGTAACTCCATTGATTTCAACGAAATTACTTCTGATTTCTGCTATTGTATGAAGGAAAAAAAGAAAAAAAAAGAGGGAAAGGAAGAACTTTCATCTTGATTTTGCACCAGAGAACTCAATAGCAGTTATACTGTTGACTGCAGAGAGTGCCAGATTCAACTCAGAGCCTGAAGAACATAGTTTTTAGACAATCTAGTAAATCCTATTGTGGCTCCCTGGCAGCAAAGACCCAGATGGCCAGTTTCTGCTGAAATATTTTTGCAGTCCACCATTTGATCTGAAAATACTATTAGCAAAGGGCAACTCTTAAAAAGAAAAAAAATTATCTCGGAAACGTCTCTCCCACTGTACACAAGTAGAGGGGAAATGCTGATGTGTTTCCTTTGCGAGGCACTAAAAAAGCAGTGTATGGGACTTGATCCTGCAAACACCACTGCTAGTTTTGCTTTAATCACTTAGTAGGAGAGTAATTTATGAGCAAGAGCAACACGACTAAGTACCAGTAATGAATCCTGAAATCCATGTAGTGAAAAGAGTGAGAAGTAGACACTTTAGGTAACAGTGCCCGGAAACAGCCATCATGTTTACCTTCAGACCAGCTGACCCTGGCTGGAACCTGAGTCTACTCTCTATTTGGCTACTTACAATGAAAATGTTAAATCTTGCACTGTTTAGCATGTATGAATATCAATTTGTTTTCTAATAAATAGAGGAAAAGGCAGTATTTAAATAATCATAAAACAAATTGAATGACTCAGCCCAGTGTGTTTTCTGGATTCTTAACAATTTGCTATAGTTAATGGTCCTTGCTTTCACCTCACACCATTAATTTTCAAAGTCATCATTAATCTCCAAGAAAAGCATTGAGCTTTGATCATTATTGCTTAATTACATGGGAAAAAAGACAGGTTGTTAATATTAATTTGCTTTACAACAGGCTAACTAAGTTATCTTGAATTCTTAGTGCATTCTACAGCTCACATTTTATGCCAGGTAATAATTAATAAAATTATTAATTTAAAGAAAGCCTTTTACTTTTACTAGTGAGATAGAAAAATCCTTATTTGAGCTCATGAACACTTATATTTTACTACCCTACTCCTATTGTATTTTGTTTACCATATGTGAGCCCCCAAGGTAAAGCAATTGCAAGCTTTACCTTGACATTTCTATGTAAATTGCTTGAAATTATGCATAGAAATCTCATACAACATGTTCTGTCTTTCAGGGAAATGGGAGAGTGTTCTTCTCAAAAGTGAAAGGACAAATTTAAGACCAAAGTCATGAGAGTGAAGGTGGACTTAAATATTTAAAGTCAGAGAAATCTAATGCAGGGAACTCTCTATGTCTTGATACACTTTGGAAATCTCAGCTACCTCCTTAGACTTCAGCTTCCCACAAGCCTTTAGGGGACAGCTTAGCAAAAGTGACCATTTTTTTTTAATCAAGGAAAAAATATTTTCATGACACTTCACAGCTAGTCACTGAACCACTGAAGGGCAAAAAATTTCTGAATGGAGAGAATAAAAAGGTGGTTTTGGCATGTACTTGTCAGCCAAAGTATGGCAAATTTTGTTTGGGTGTGGTGCCTGCATAAGGTCTTCTTTTGCTCCTTCATGAGCATGGAGAAAGGTGAGGCTTGATATACTCAAAACCTCTCTATATTTAAAGAGTCCTCCTGCCTGAGCACATGAAGGGCTAAAAGGAAGGGGGAAACAGAACATTCTCAACTGCAACTTTAATTCAGGTGGATTTATTCTCTGATATTCATAGAAAGGCTCCCATTAAACGAAAGCATGGACTCACATACAATGGTGGGGGAGGAGGAGGGCATTAAATCACAGTCCTCCCAAAAGTCAGAATGGTTCTTCATACAATTCATACTTTTCTGCACTCTGTGTTGTAAATATAACTTGAATCATAGAAACGTGGGCTGAAAATGACTTCTGGACATTCCATTGCTGATGCAGGATCAAATAAGTTGACATCACTAGATGCTCGTCTGACATGCTCCTAAAAACTCCTAAGGGCTTATACAGCTTCCCCAGATATCCTTTATCCTTTCAAATCTACCATTAAAATAAGGGCATTTTGCCCATTTTGTAACTGAAACAAACTAAATAGCATCACAAGTTCAATGCATCGTACCTTAGCCTAGCAGTAACACAGCAATTAATTCCATTTCTAACAACTGCTTATTTATTGATAAATGTAACCTCTGCCCCCTTGATCCCCCTCATCTGCCAGTCCTGTTTAGCAGAAGCAAACCCTGTTTCTTCAGCCTTCCTTCACAGGTCATGCTCTCTAAACTTCTTATCATTTCCCAGCTGTCGTTGCATTTGAAACATCTTTCAATATGTCAAGAACATTTTGTCAGCCTTTGTGAAGTGAGACTGTCCTACTGAGACATCATGAACATGCTGACCAACACATTGCTTCTTTGGCCATTGATCTTCCAAGAGAAGCAACTGAACAACATTTTCCTCAAAGCCAGGCAGCATTTACATCTGAGTGGCTGACCCAACAATTCATTTCAACATAGAACAACATATTATTAATTCATTATATGTTAATTCTTGTTTTTAAAATAAAATAGGATGAGGAAGGCTACTGATGAAAGCCCTGCAATGCAAGATGACAGACAAAGATTAGAGATGATTCTCCCTTTAATAAAAACATTCCTCTTTTTTTTTGAGGTTTCTTTCTTGAAGTGGGGAAAAATTGCTCTTTCCTGTGATTGCTTTCTGCTGTCATGTGATGTACACTTTCCTCCCTCTCATTATCAAAAATCACATTCACTTATGTTTCCCTTTAGCTTCCTTCAAAGGATAAAAAATGGCAACAGTTTGTGTCCATCAAGCAAACAGAGAGCAAATACTACATCAAACCAGAACTGGGGCAATTTAATTCAGTTCAGGAACATGGGAGATTTGAAATGAACAATTTTTGTGACACAAAGAGTAATGAAAAGTCAACAACATGAAATGGAATTCTTTTACCATTACAAGCAAGTCTGACAAGTTTTTGGGTCACATTCTCTGATCTAGATTGACTTTTAGAGGTAGAACCTCAAATCCTTGTCACCGAGAAAGAAAAGGTATACCTCACGTTCACCTAAGTTCCCGAGCAGAAACAACCAACATGATGGTTAGAAATTCTTTAGCAATACCTCTAAGCCCAACCCTACCTAGTTTTCTAAGTTATTTCTAAGTTATTAATGTATTGCAATAAAATTCAAAATCTAAATGTTTATACATTTTACTATCTACCACACATGACAAGTAAAGTATTTTTTAGGTTATAGTATATAAAGCGAAGGGCCCCAAAGGAAACCCCAAACCATACTGAGATCATATTGATATATCAGTATTTCGGGAAGAAAAGTTGGAAAGGAGAGAGATTTCCCTCTCTCCTTTAAGCTTACTCCTTTATCATACCAAAATATCACTTTTATTTTAAGGACAAAAAATTAGATCAGATTCACACATCAGACTATCAGTGGATTAGTATTCATAATTCTCCCCCGTATCTCCAGTGCTGGCTGTTCCTCTCTTCTTCCTCTGTCATAGTGCCTCGCCCCTCCCAATTCTCTGCCTGACCAAAAAATACTGGCTCTTTTGCAGGCATCTTTTTCATGGTGGCAAGTGTGACACGTACAGTGTTTCTATTGCCTGAAACGCCTTTCTTGTTTTTCTCTTTTCTCTCTCTCACGCTGTCCTTCTCTCTTTTAATCTCAGTTGAACAAATCTCTTTTCCCTTTTACTTCTAGTAACTAAGAGCCGAGACAGAAAGAGATTAACTCACCATAGGATGCCTTTAAATCTGTGAAGCACTGGGGCTAGAGTCAGCGCATGAGAAAGTTGACAGGTATTAAAGCTCTGGTACTGCAAACAGTTAGGCATATGATTACATCTTTGCACAGGGTTGAATATGTGTATTTAAGCACTGACAAGATTGGGGAATACAGGTATCTCACCTTGGGAGAGAAAAATATAAAGGCAAGTGCAAAGTACAAAAAGCCAACATGGCAATATGGCATGCCTTAGAAATACTTTTCTGGCACATCCACATTGCTAGCCACAAAGCATTAACACAAGTAAAATTCTTAGGACATCTCAGGGGCCAAGAGTAACTTCGTAACATAATACTCTATCACCCATCTTGTTCATGCTATGGGTTTGGGTCTGGGGTTTTTTTGGTGTTTGGGTTGTTTGTTGTTTTTTTGGGGTTTTGGGGTTTTTTTGGTTTTTGGTTTTGTTTTTTTTGGGGGGGGCAGGAAGGGGTGCATGTGTGTGTTTGTTCAAATCAGCTCCTAGGTGTTCAAAGTGCTTACATCAATGCTGTCAATACTAGAGTTTGTGTGCCATGGTCCATAAGGATTAGTTGTTCTAGATGGCAAAACTCACCACTCCTTTCAAGAAGCTAGTTATCAGTTCTTAGGGCTGCTAAATTTAAATGGCAGAATTTGTCTCTCAAATGATTCTAAAATGATCGGTTCTTTCTCCCAGTTAAAAATCACTCACCTCTAATGACTATGTTTTGACTAGTCACACAGTGACAAGTGTCAGAGACTGTGAACACAGTTTAAAAGACAAAGAAGACAGTCAGATGGAGGGAGATGACCCAGTTTTAAACTCATTTCTGTTACAAAAACCTTGATGATGCTTATAGGCATGGACTGCACTGCCATGGGCTTATGTCCCTTTGCTGAATCACTGCTCTCCAGTGCTCCACTCCCCTGTTTGCTCCATCGGGCTGCTACCCTCTGTTAGCCCCCAGCTGGGAGGGGGACACTGCTCCCAGCGCAGGCCCCAGCGGAGGTACACAGCTGCAGAACCAGAGCTGGCATGCTGGGGAAGGGGAGGCACATCACAATTCAAACCCCAAAGTATATTCCTGCATTTACAATCAACTACTTGCAAGTGTTATATGCACAATTAAAAAGTCACAGCAGACTTGCACACCGCTGTCAGCCCATTTGTTTCTGTTCCAAGTTTATTTCACTGCAGCATTTGTCTCATGCTGCCACTAAGAACATGCTTCAGCTCTCTTGCTGTTAGTCAGTCTCAAGTACAAGGGCAGAGCTAACTCTCTCCATTAGGTCAACAAGGCATGACTGTCCCCAGGTTCCTCATGGCCCTGTCCCTTCACAGATCTCTAATTATGCACGAATCCTGGTATAACTCTCCTTTACTCTATGCTCCAGCAATAGTAATAAATGATTCTGCTTCTTCAGCAGCAGCTGCCTGGAAAGGACTTAATAAGCTCTTCACTTTTTACTTGAAATAAAGCAGCTAAGTGGTAAAAATAACAAGCGCTCCCCATTGCTAAAAAGAAGCTGAAAGACTCAGCTCCACCTCTCAGGTGGAGAAGTAACACTTACATTTGCAGGGGCAGGTGGGGCGGGGGACACACACACGCAGCCAAAAAACCCCTCTTGTTTCACTGGCCAGTCCTCCTCAGCAACTGCTTCACTCCCTGGAGACCGCTGGAAAAAAACTGAAAAAAAGCAAACAGAGCCTGATTTCTCATCCAATTTATTCTGTCATTTACTTGCTGAAATTGGTCCCTTTTTCTGATCCTTTCAGGGTTGCTATGTGAAGTACAAGAACTTTCATTTATTCATTTATTCGAGTGATGCACAACAAACAGTCATACACGTTAGATCTTTTGCAGACTTCAAACCCAGCAAGCAGTAAAGCCACAGTGGCAAAATCAAGCCTTTTTTTTTTTTTTTCTTCCACTCTTACTCTTCCTCCTGGATCCTTTCCAGATTGCAGGCAATATAGCACAAAATAAGAGCACAGAGTGAAAACATTTGTGATAGTAGTTCACAGTAAAAAAAAAAAGCTTTTTTGACACTACGCTTTAATCTCACCTGAAGAGCGGCAGGGCCTTGTACGCTACCTGTGGTGCCAGTGAGGTCAGTTCGACCCAGCACAGACACAACGCTACGCTCACGGTGTTCTGACTGCACAACCCAGCCCATCAGAGTTGTAAAGTCAACCCACCCCAACACAGCTTTGGGTAACAACACGTTCACCAGCCTGGAGTTCCCTTCTTCTATTTCCTCTCCCCATTTGGTACATCTTGCACAACTCCTTTAGACAAAGCTCGATGTCATCCACTGCAAAGATGGTGTAAATAGAATTCTTTAGCTCCCCTCTCCAGTGAAAAATCGGTGGTAAAAATGGGAGAAGTAAGAAAATATAGCACTTACAACATAGGTTTTTGACATTTGGGGGAGAATTCTTTTCACGGGGCTGGTTACAAAGTAGATCAAAAGTATATGCTCAGTTTTGATCCTAACAACATAAAACCCATTATACTAAATCATTTCCCCATGGAAAGATTTCAATATATATGAAACTGTCAAAAATCTCCATTATACACGTAAAGGGTACTATGTTATGAACCAAAAAAAAAAAAAAAAAAAAAAAAAAAAAAAACCAACAGAATNAAAAAAAAAAAAAAGTAATATAAAACCTACAGAGAAACGGGAAAGATAAATTAACATCTACCACAGAGGCTGGGCAATTCCTAAATGGCAAAGGGTCAGAAAAAATCTTCAGGTTATATTGTGAAGCATTTCTATTATCTTTGTGACTGAGTAGAGCACAGGGACTGCTATCAATAAATGTCCATATATGTTTTATAGTTTGGCTCACTACAGCCTATTTCAATTTTCACTGACTTGTTGAAGAAAAAAATCAAAACCCAAAAAGAGCAGGCCTGCCAGCTATACAGGAAGAGACTACTAAACACACTATTCTGTACTTTAACTTCAAAAAAAGACAGAATTTAAACCTTCTGAATTGTATATGCACACAAGTACCACTACCTTCCTTCATGAGCTAATAAAGAAACCCCAAGGAAACATAAACCATATGCTAAGTTAAGCACATGCTGGGACATTAGTCATGACTTTGTGTTTCTTCCTAGAATTGCTTTAAAATATTCACATCAGATAATCACAAGACATCCTGAATTTTAAAGAAGTTGAAAGGAAAAACAACTGATCCTAAAGAGCAAGTTCCCCATTTCCAAATACAAGCCTGGATCCATAGGGGTCTGTATTCTTTTGCTAGCTCCAGTGGTCTTTGGCTGATACACCTGCATTGACTGAAACTGTCCAGAGTTACGCTGGACAAACAACAATAAAAGACAGCTTGCAGTGTGTTCAGATCTCTTTTCTCCCTTTTCTCCATCTTAATTCATCTTACCTGAAATAACTCATGTTTATTACAGGGGTCAAAACAAGCCTTCGAACTTCTGACTCAAAACGTTTTCCAAATTTGAGCCTATAACACTTCACAAGCCTTCTGAAGTCCCTTACATAAAGCAATGCAAGGATCACTTACGATTATGGGTCTGTTTTGCACTGATAAGAATCAGCATTATAAAACACTGACATTGTAATCTCTGAAACAGAGATAGCATACACGGACAACAAGTCCATTCTGCAAGTCCCAAAGTAATTGCTTGGTCCAAACCTTGATATCTTTTACTGCTTCCCTTCCTGAATACACTTGTCAAACTCAATGGCACACTATTAACAAAGATGTTTGTCTTATGCCCCAGATTTTCTTTGTGCCCCTTTGTTACTAAATGGGACTGAAAGCAGGAGGATCAGACCATCTCCACAGTCAGCACTGGACTCTAAACCAGTGAAAATCGTGAATGTATTTCCCTATCCATTCTGAAATACAGTCTCCTCTATCCGAGATGTTTCTCCCATAGATTTCAATAGCTACCAACCGTTTAAGACTGTATATTCTCACAGCTGCCCAGTCTCTGATTTTTAGATTCTCCACTAATACCTATAAAGCAGTCAAGAAATCAAATCTTTATGGTAAAAGCCACAGGGATTAAAAGGAAGTGCTGTATTTTGCAGATTTTTTTAACTAGTCCAAAACAGCACAGTAAGTTGCATGCTTTTACCAACTTTACCATAGAAATTCTGAACTACTTTGTGGAAAACATTTGCCTTCTGTGCCATTTTGTAGACTAAGAGTCATTTTATACCATTTAGCCTTGGCAGGTGCAATTCTCCTGTAGTCTGACCTAGCAGGGCTCCACAAAGTAGCAGTTAAGTGCAGTGCCTTGTTAGAGCCGAGGAAGATGCAGACTTGTGCATGCAAGTGGTTTCAGGTAAACCCCTTCCAGCTGTGTGACAGAGAGGTGCATCCTCTCCAGCACAACAGTCGAGGCGGTGGCCAAGATGACAACTTGTGACTCAAGTCTTCAATTCTCAGATCTACGACAGATAGTATTTGTAGCCTTGAACTAATTTTTCCACACCTCATTCTGTGAAGTGAGAAGACCAGCCCTTTCTTCCCCCCACTTCCACTCCCCTCTTTGCCTTGTGACACTCCACATGTGGAAAAAAAAAAGAAAAAACCAAACCCACTACAGAAAGAAACATCTCGCTGAGGTAACGACACACAGCTTCTGGCTAACATGTTATGCTTCTTACAATGCCGTTTTATCTTTGTGTATATGTATGCAGCAGTGCCAAGTCAAGAGGGCTCTGAGTGAGCTTGCTTGGCCACCAGAAGCAATATAACTGTGTTAATAGGGCATGCCAAGCTAAGATACTTCTGGCTAATACCATATTTTGCCATACTGAGATATCATTTGACACACCACCAGTCTGCCACTTGCCACGTTTAGTACAAACAATAGTCCTATCACATCTAGTGCAATAATATCTCTACAATTGCTACAACATCAACACTGAAAGGGAAATACAGTTTGGCTGGTGTGTGTAAAAGAGGCTTGAACCTGCAATGCCAGGCAGGTGCTGAGACACAACTGTACCTACAGTGTTGTCAAAAAGTGCACAGCAGGACTAGACTAAAATGCATTCAAAAATTCAGTGGCTGCAGGCAGGTTATAGAGTTAATGTGCACACTAACAATTCCCCTGGTGCTCCTCTCTGCCTGGAAAGTCAGTATAACAACACACGTGGGAAAGTATTACTTTTTCTCTAGGAAGGGAAATCAACATCTTTTTTGTTTTTAATCCAATAAAACATATACATAAAAATAGAGTCCCATGAGAGATCAGCAAAGTCTACATTATAATAACCAAATAAAAAAATAATTTTTAAAAAGGCACAAAGAGGAAGAAAGGCTTGATCCTGCAAAGCTGAAAGCATTCTACCCTTGAATTAACAAAGCATTTCTGTTGTATCTTTGCCTTTAAGTTCATGAATATTCCTCACTGTTCTCAGCAGAACTATGTAAATGTTTAGAG
Source organism: Scopus umbretta (assembly GCA_013400535.1). Lineage (NCBI taxonomy): Eukaryota > Metazoa > Chordata > Aves > Pelecaniformes > Scopidae > Scopus > Scopus umbretta. The sequence goes on along the minus strand of VZTL01058326.1, from coordinate 47,557 downwards.
GTAAGTGCGTGCTTAAGTGCTGTGCTGGGTAAGAAACATCGCAGTTTGGCCTCTACAGAATCAAGGATTATGTTTAAATCTTCCATGGCTGATTTTGTGCTAAAGTAAATGCTAGTGTTTACCTGAATGTCTTATTCTTCCCTCATTCATTTCTGATACACCAGAAACACATATTGTTATATTTAAGACTAAACATTTGCTCCTGTGTATCACAATTAGACTTCATGATAAATGAGAAAAAGGCTTTTACAGGACTTGGAAGTGTTTGTTTCTTGACCTTATTTTCTAGTATTGTAAGCTGAAAACTTTTTTCCACGGACAGAATTTGTGCACATTCTCTGTATGATTTTGGTTTTCTAGCAGAAAACTTTTATAAAGACAGAGGAAAAACTATTCCATTTCTAAACATTAGAGATGATCAACTTGCATGCTAATCCCTTTTTCCCTACTTTCATTTTGTTTTGCACTATATTGATGCTGAAGCTGCACTGTGCCCATGAACAATCTAATTTCCATAGAAGATAGCCATGCCCTGGATAGACATGTAGAAAGAAATTGAAATAGATGTTTTCCTCTGCACAGTGAAGATGGGATCACATGGTTCTTCAATAACTACACAGCTGAAGCACACTTTCATCTCAGAAAGAAAGCATTCAATAGGCAACAGAACTACCAATGGTAGCATTCTAGCTACTTACCACCGCAGAGAGAAAAATAAGCCAAATACAAGCAGGGAAAAAAGCCACAAGTCAAAAACAAATCACAGTTAATAAATCACATGAACAAAGACAGGCAAAGGGAACAATAAAGTCTTTATGACTCTGACATTGCCCTTGTATTGCATATTCACTTTTCATACACAATTTTTTTCCTGAAGCCTCAAGTCTCCACTAACTGAAAGGGACAGGAGACTTAGGAAGAATTCATGTTATTTTAACTTAATATCAAATAAATATGCAGGCAAGAGAAAAAGCTACCTTATGACCATGCTACCAGCCTCCCATGCTTGAGTTCCTCTCTGTTGCAGAACATAGTAGGTAGGCGGCGGGGTGTTTGGTTGCTTTTTTCATATATGTGGACTTACAAACTGCAACTAGGTAACTTACCTCATAAAAGAGGTTCTCAATTTTTTCAATAACTGTACAGAACAGACTTATGAGAGTAAAAAAGCAAGAAAGTAAAATGAAAGTTAATGTCTGTTTGAGCCTTGGGGTGCTTAATGGATAGGAAAAAAATATTTGCAAAGAAAAACAAATTTACTCAACAGTCTAATTTCTTAGCATAATGAGGAATGAACCAGTAATGCAGCCAAACAATGCCCATTTTGTTAAAAATGCAACCTTGTCACATTTTGCAGGGGAATCAATTTACTGAGAACAGGTCATGCTGGTGACACACATTGCTCTCATTCCCAAGGTTTGAATAAAAATTCGACCAAAAGGCCCAAACCTGTAAAGCTGGCAAAGTTGTCATGCAAATTTCCATAAACTACATGCACAGTACACTTAGGAAAGATGCCAACATTCACCTGCATGGATGTCTGAAAACACTAAATGACTGAAAAAGCTTCGTCTTTTTTACTTAGATTACTCCACATTTTAATTCTCAAGCAAAACAGCTGTTCCAAATGTCTTTGTAGCCTATTTTACATGAGCAGTTCCTGCAGAGTCAAAGATGCCTCATTCTTTGATGGGATTACAAGTTTGGCTGATAAAGACAAGAGCAGAAATGCAATATACTCAGAATTCTGTAAGGTTTTTAAAGCCCTAAAGTATATAGTTAACGGATTAAAAACTGACTAAATGACACCAGTGTTGAAAACAAGAAGAAAAGAAAAGGAAAAGACATTTGTTAGAGGTAATCATGACTCAACAGAAGTTAGTCCCATTGACAATACAGTATTTACATTCTGGAGGTAAATGTTACATCCCTGCAAATAAAACTAGCAGCAAACACAATCAGAATGATAAACAATGAAGAGGAGAGGGTGTTCATTCAGAATGGACCCAGATGCCTGTTAAGCTGAGTCTACACAAAAAGTTGTAGTGCACCCCAAAGTAAAGTTATAAACCTATGAATAAAGACTGTCATCCACACATATAGAGTGGGAGACCCTGCCTCGCACAGCAGCAACTCTAAAATAAGTGCCAAGTTCCAGCGTGATCCTAGGTTGCAAGAGAGAGAAGTAACAGGAGATCAGGCAGTGGTTCTGCTCATCTCTGAGGCACTGTTGAGACCCATAACAAAATAGTGCACATGGACTTCTTGTGTTTTAAGGACACTGAAAAATTGAGAAGGATGTATAAAAGAGGTTTTAGGTGTCAAACCAAGGGACAAAGACTAAAAAAAGCTGCCTTTGACACGTTTTTTTAAAGGAGAAAATACCTGTTATCATGGCTTTTAAATCCTGCAGAGTAAGTCTAACAAAACCCAATGACAAAAAAAAAAAACCAACCCCAAACCCCAAGTGAGGCAAATTGAAATTAGATAAAGCTTTTAATACCAAGAATGATAAACTACTGAAATAAGACAAGAAATGTCAGGTTGCCTGTTCCTAATATGTTCAAATGATTGAATGCCTTTCTGCTAATGATGCTTTTCTCAGACATGATGAAGGATCACTAGGTGAAACCATGGCCTGTATTCCCAGGAGGTCGGAAAATTGATCTAACTATGAACCCTGACATAAGAGGCGATTTCGGCAGCTTACAGACAGCAATGTGAGCTTCCTCGTCTATGTCATCTCTAGAACTGATCCTGTGGGCAGTAGGAAAAAATGGCACCTGAATCTGGGGTTTGAACCAAGTAAAAAAAAAAAATCTTCTCTCTCCCCTTCTCTCCTTCTTTCACTGTCACAGTGGTTCCCAGTGCAGTCTCCAAACCACCAGTTCACAGCTAGGTCCACTACCCACAGCTTTGCTCAGAAAGCTCATCTGCTATTCTGAGACAGTAAGTTCACATCAAGCTTCTTCAAAATGTGCATCAGAGGTGAAGTTTGTGAGCTTTTAAAAAAACCCCAAACTAATTACATTATTATAATATCTTTTTATATCTTCATCTAGAGATAGATATCTCTAGAATAGACAGAATAATATGGTTTATACTGCAAATGGATCTCCCTACCCTCAATTTTCTTTAATTGAAAACAAATGTCAAGTTTTGCATATTCCTACTCTGGATATCCCCTTTTATGATGGCCAAGACCAAAGCTGTCTCAAACCAGTCAATCATCACAGAATTCTTATTGTTCTGCCTTATTTTTTTCCACACAAATGCCCATCAATAAAACAGAACTAATACTGCTAGGAACTTGGATAACAGAGCTTGACTGGAAAGCTCATTGTAGTGAAAGAAATGCCTCTTTTCAACATAGCATTTACAACAACTACTGTATAAAAGAAAGTTCAACTGTATGATTGTGGCTATCATGATTTAATATATTTCCTTTCCCTCCTGGAGGCATCCACAAAGTTATGTAAGTCCAGAGAGAGAAATTGCATACATGCCTAGTAACAGTAGCTGATTAAGGGATTTCCTGAAAATGAAACCGTCCAGTTATTAGACAAGGCCATGTGCCTGCAAGAGTAAAGATGAGTTTATTTCCCGCTTGTTTTTCAGCTCACATTATTTATTGAGATTCTGCATGAGGTGACTGCATTTCAGACTTTTCCCTGGGAGCTGGAGGAGGCGGGTCCCACCCACAGCAAGTGAAAGCGCACTGCCAGATGAGAGCATTAAAGTATTCCCCAAAGAGCAGCAGGGCACCATCTTCCCCCCATCACAATGGGAGTCCTGCTATCTCTCTCTCTTGGAAAACTGTAGTGAAGCAGCCCTTGCACTGTGAAGAGCTCTTGGATTTAACTGATGTTTACAAAAATCAAACTTTATACCAGGCAAGGGTAAAGAATATTACATTGTCCAAACAGGTTGGTTATTCTTTCATGTTGCTCACAGTAGCAAGTACAGCTAAAGCACACAGCCTGGAAAGCTGGTACCTTCCATACCAGTGATGCAGAATAACCAAGCAGCCAGCCTCATTATGTTTTGCATGAGTTCAGGAGAAGCCTTCAAGGGTAGTCCCACAAAAAAGCAAATCCAGGCTAGACCAGTCACAGGGGGAAACAACCTTAGAGAACAGAGACAAACCCTACAACAAATCAATTGTAAGTATCTTGCCAAGCAAAGAAGTGAAAGCATTGTGGTTGACATTATGCTTGGCTTTTAGGGAGTATTCAAGGAACCACAAGCATGGTGCACCCATATTCACCTCTCCCATGCACCACTGCTATGCTCAGCATCATTCCTCACTTGACCTTTTCTTCACTCATTTGTCTGGTCATTGTCTGTCTTCTTACACTATTATCCATTCCCATCATCTTGTTGATCACCAGTTTCCAGACTTGCAAGGTCCTTCTGGACATGTGCCTTTCCTCTTCCTCTCTCTGCTGTCTTATTTACTGAAGCCTCATACCTTATTCTCTCCGCTCTCCTCAGTGATTTCTTCCCTCCTTGTGCATTTGAAGGGTTTTCACACTGCCTGATCCAAGTTCTTAAAAAGATCAAAAATAAGGATGCACAGTTATTTATTTACAACTTCGTGTGTGTGTGATTGAAATTTAGATTAAGCCACAGGCAGATGACACAAGTAACAACATCTCCATTCAATAAAATGCTTGTTTATCTTCCCATACCAAGAAACACAAAATTTATTTGTAAAAACCAGTACTTCCAAAGCATAGTTCAGTGTTTTTTCTTAAGCTGTGTTTAATTTGATATTTTTTATTCTAAATTGCTTTGCTTTACTTTCCTTTTTAAATGTTGTCATTATTTTACTATTATGAGGTAGTTCTCACTCTTTCTCACTCTGGGAATCATCTTGATTCAAGACTAACTTGTCAAATCAAACACAAGCCTGTTAGAAAAACAGAAAATTTCTTTAGAGTAGTTAATATCTTCCCCTTACAGAAAAAAATAAAAATAAAACAAAAGAAAAAAAAGAAAAAAGTTTCTAATTTCCTCTATTTTTGGGTGCTTAGCTAAATCATGCTCCAAAATAATTAAAAAAAAAAAGCTACTACATTTTACAGGAAAATATTTTCTCCTGCAAGCTCTCCCCATGCATTATTTCTCTCTGCCAGACAGGCTTTACCAGCTGCCTCTCCAGAACTCCTCATCTCCCCACTGTATTCCTGTTCAGTAACTGAGCAAAACCATGCTAGCCTTTTTACATCGAGGAGACTGTTACCAGTGCAAAGACAGCCTGGCCAGGAAGTCCCTGGGGAGAAACCCTCTCTTCTAATGTCATGCCTAATTGTATTACTCAGCAAATAGCATTACTTCTTTATGCAGCATTCAGTAGCTTGCATGACTCCCGTTTGCACTGGAACTGGACTGGAACAACACAATGCTGGGCTTTTTGCAGACAGACCTTGAAGATCAAGAAGAAAAGCCGCCAGCCCAGCCCTTCTTCATGAAGCTTCATGCTTTCCCCAGGAGGATACAAGATCAGTCACTCCAGGCCAAGGCTTCCTGACAGCCATCCCCTGAGGGCTGCCTTGTGCCTGTGTGTAGGATGGATCAGAAAGTAGTAGGGAGCTGCCCCTTGTTGGCCCACTCATCTCTTGGCTGGCACCAATTCCTGTTCTCAGACATCAGCAGCATTGTTCCCCTCTCACTACTCCCAAGTCACAGCCTACAGAACACCCTGTCCCCTCAGGGATTAAAACCAGCACACCAGTCACCTCAGAAAAATAGGCCGCTGCACATGGGGCGCCTCAGGCAAATAGCCACCTCGTGACCATCACACAGGGCTCCCCTCAGGCAAACAGCCATCTGGGGCAAATGGATACCACACGTGGAGAGCCTCAGGCAAATATCTGCCTTGGGTAAATGGCCACCACACATTGAGCTCTGCAAGAAAATGGCTGCCTCAGGCAAATAGCCACCTCAGACAAATGGCAGCTGCACGCACTCCTACCTTCGCCTACGCGCCCTGCAGTGCTGCAGGACACACTGAAATCAGCCAGCCCAAAAGAGGAAAGTTTTCCTTTTGCACCTTTCACACACTCAAAGCAGGCTTGGAATCCTGTGCTGGAGCAGCTGTACCCACGGAGCTGTGGGTGGCCACCTCTCCCCCGCCACAGGGCCACCATAGTCACCAGGTCAGCTCTGGGCTCGCCTGTCCTGCCTCTGCTCCACAGACATGCCATCCATGAGTGACTAGTGTGACCTCTCCACAGCGGGTTTCTGGGCTGGGGTTTATTTGGGGCAAAAGGGTGACAGGGGTCCCCCATGTGTGGGCCCTCCATCAGGTTCTCAGCTGTAGGGGCACAGCGCATTTCCTCCCCTTCCTCCTGACCACCCCAAGGCATCCATTACCAGCCAGCTCATGGCAAGCCACCCCCGTCCAGGAACCACACTCACTCAGGAAGTTTGCAGTGTGAAGTTGGAAAGAGAAAAATAAATTATGGAGGTAAACTCTGCTCCCAGAGGCTAAACCCATTGCCGCAGTGAGCACGGAGGAACACAACCCACATCTGAAAGGAGGAGGAGGAGGAGAGGGGGAGCTGTGCTGCAGATTTCCATAGCCGCTGAGTACAACTCACCGTGAGCAGCACATCCACCAGGATGGAGGACGGGGGAAGGAGGAGGGGGAAATCACATTCCTTTCTCAGGCCATTTTAGTTAATACCTGCTGCAACCATACGTTTGCTCATAAAAACAATCTCGGCATCAAATATTAAAGCATTTCCAGGGAAATCTGTAAGTTCTGTTCTTACTGCACTCAATCTTTTTTGTTCATGCCATCAGTCCTTATTAAATAATTAATAATTGGTAAAAAATTATCTTTCACATTAATACAATTCATACTACTGTTAAAAGAGCAGCTCCATCCAATGCCTACCACTTAGGACTGTGACACACTGTGCTGATTTACCCTTTACATTTAAATTTTGAGCTAAAGGGCAATTCTTTTCCCCTGGGTACAACTGAAAACTTTCTACCCGAGCGTGCTAGCAAGAGACTCGCCACCCCAGGGACCAGCTCCTGGAGGGATGTGGGCATCGCAGCTGCCCTCAGCCCCCTGGTATGGGACATGGCTGGTTCCTACTGCTTCAGCCACTTGGAATTTCACACCTTTTGCAGCTCTGGATATTCAGCCTGGGCCTCCAGCCATCCCCCTCCTCTCAGACACCACCAGCAAGCACCTCTCGTGGCTTTCTGCATGCCCCCAGTAGGGTGTCAGGTCAGCAGCCTAAGGCCATGTGCTCCTCCGACACCCTGCACCGACCCTCGGGATGGCTTTCATCAGCTCCTCCTGCTGCCTCTCCCAGGCATTTTCTGTCCTTCACCTTCCCTTTTTACCTTGGCAGCTCCCCCAGCCTGTTGCCATGGAAATCCCCAATTATGAACCCTCCTCAGCCTCGCTGAGCCCCAGGAACCGGCCCCTGGAAGCTTCTTTCTTCTGCCAGCAGCAGCCTCTCTGGGGCTGTGTCCCCAGTCGGTCCTGGTTCCCACACAGGGGGACATCACTGGCTCCCCTGCAGAAAAGCCCTCTGGATTCAAATCGGTCCCAGCACCACCACAAGATGAACCCCACACCACAGACCATCACCGTACACCATGGCAAACAGCTTGTAATTCATGCTTACAGAATAGCTGAAATGTATTTAAAAGTGTTGGACATGTCAGTGGAAAAAAAAACAAAACAAAACAAAAAACAACCCACACAACTCGGAACCGTTCTGGTTCTCCAGTTTGCCAGTGCTCAGCTAATAATGTTCAGAGTGCTCTACTTAATACAATAACTATGAATTAACTTAAAATGGGTCCTTCTACTACAATAAAGTAGAACATATTTCCAAAAGGAAAGGGAAATGCTGACAGACATATGCCATGGAAAATCTTGCCCATAAATCTTTATTTTGGCTTTGTACACATTTGATATTGCTGTTGGTGAACTTTGTAAAAAGTATTTGTACTTAAATTAGGTTAAAGAAGTTAATACGATGGAATAAATCTATATTTTTCAGCATAGGTACAAATAATGTTTTTTCATTTCTTGATTAAAATGTCATGGAATTGAAGAAAATGTTATTTTCAAGAAAATAATGCTAATGCTATGCTCCAAGTACAATGATACATAATGCAATAGGAAAGACAGTAAGAAGTGACTCATATGTATCCACCACAACCCACTGACAGGCTTTTTTTTTCTTTTTTTAACCAATATAGTGTCTAATGGGCACAATAACTGGTATACGAACAAAGAGCCATTTTCACTTCCAAGACACTTTACAGTGATGCTTTTGCAATTTAAGTACCATTCTTAATCCATTTTCACATGCCTTTACCTTAATGCAACAAAATGAAAGTGACCTTAGGGACATTTTCTCCGCTGCATCACAGACAATACAGGCAAACTATGTGAACTCCAAAATATGAAGATTGTTGCTCTTAAATGGAACTGTCTCAGTCGGAGCACAGAGACACTTTACAGCCACCGAAGCATAACTATGTATTTACTTTCCCGGTGGTGTAATTTGCTACACCACGATTGGTGCTGCAACTATGTTTTACAAAAAAAAAAAAAAAACAACAAAAAAAAAACCCACTGAATAATTGTACTATGTAGTTCAATTTGCAAAACCCTCTCTGGCGATTGGCTAATAATAATTGACTCAATCTGAGCAAAGCATTCTCAATAATCACCATACTATCATTTTTTTCAATTACTTTGCAGTTAAGTGCAAATTTCTTACTTCTGAATGGCTTTACTTGAACTTACTAAAAAACAATCACCTTTGCCAGTTACAACAACATGTTAGCTTTTCTTTCCCTTACAGTGAAACATAGTAATTTCCAACGTGACATAATAATAAAGAAATCTAATAGGCATCCAAAGGTGAGACACTGTCAAGAGGAAGTAGTTTTTAAAATTTTCTTTGAACAAGTGCCATTGAAAAGCAATGTTATATTCAATCATGCAAAGAGCAATGTGCAGAAAAAAACCTGTACACTTTCTTTCAATTAAAATTACATATTTCAGTCATACAGAAGAACACGAGTTTGTCAAGCTATTTCACTCACCATAGAAAAAAACTGGAGGTAAAAAGGGAATGCAGAAAAAAAAAAACCAAAAGTATTAATAATAACTTCAGAAACAGTAATTTTAGAAACATGTATTTCAATTCTTGTTTTATATAAGCTTATTATGTGGTTATGCTTTCGTAAGTACTGCAAAACTGAAATAAAAAGCGTTTTATCCAAAAATGATATATTTTCTCCAATCTTATTTTAGTAGAAAAATCAAAAGAAGCTATTTCAGATTGAAGTCTTTTCAGGTGGTTTGTTACCTGGTATTAAAAAAAAAAAAAAAAAAGTCTCATTCAAAAGGTGTGTTTAAGAGATACATGTTTTTCACCTCTAAAGAAAACCTTAATACCTTTTTGTTTGTTTGTTTTTTGCTTTTGACATGACAGCCCTTTGAAAGGACTGAGGCAGAGCTCAGGAGTTTCACACTCCTATCTACTATCTCTATCCAGAAATAATTAAGTAATTATTGTGACCCAGTAGTTTCCTGGGAAACAGGAATTGGTTTGTGAGCTCTGATTAAGAAAGCATGGAAGACAGAACTGCTGTTTACATCCCTATCTCTTCCAGGACTGGTACATATGTTTAAGTAAAACAAATTACTGTTGCCCACCAAACTCGCATCACTGATTTCCCCTTTGCTGAAAAACTGAATTGCAAAGCCCTACATAGGTGCTGTGGTGTGGGAGAAAGGAGAGACAGGTACCAAAATCAGGACATTTGTGTCAGGAGAATGGTTCAAAGTGTACGAGCTCACCCCATTTCTGCTTTTGGGAGAAGGTTGGCCCCCAGATAGCCAATGAAACATTTTCCCTCTGACCTCAGAGGAACTAAGATCCTGTCCTGCTTCTCACAATCAGGTTCTGGGGATTAAAAATGAAGAATGTATTCAGCCCTGTTGGTAATCGCCGTAGAGGTGCTAATGAATGAATGAAGAGGCACAAAGACTAAGCTCCCCTGCTCAGCTTTTAAAAACCAATGTGCTACCTGTGAGCAATGCCATCTCTACATCTTTGTCTCCATGGTTGTCTGCCATTGGTACACTGAAGTTATTAGCAAGCTGAGCTGAGGGGTGGCAGAAATTTTGGCATTTGGTCAATGTTCTGACAAAGGTTATCAAACAGGTCGGGTGATTTTCATGGACAAAGTGTCTGCGTGGTGATAAGCAGCATGATGGAAATAGTGACACAGAAAAAAATCATTCTCTTGTCACTGTGGATAATGTTAGAGACATCCTTGTGTAGTTTTACTGTCATGGGGATAAGTGATAAATTATGTATATGGCACAACATCATGCTGATTTTGGGGAGGGCATCGAGAAGGTGAAATGCAAACCTTCTGCTCATGAACGTCAATCTAACTGAAGTCTTGGAAGCAGATACTGATGTCAGACTGCTACAAAACAAAAAGGACAAAAGACATGTTGTCTGGGTGCTTGCCACAAATGAGGACTGAACAGAAATTTCACTGTTGGAAAAATCAATAATCAGAGATCCCAAAAAAACCCTGTGTGGGATAACAGAGTTGATTTTAAAAGTTTTCCTTCAAGGCTGGGGCACATCAAGTTCTCTCTTTCTCGTTGGAAAGAAGAGAGAAACCATCACTAGCTAGACCCTGATAGCAAATAATGAGGTTAAAAACCAGTAATAGCAAATACACTGTTGGATCTGTTTGCTCAAATGTACTATCTGGATATTCTGCCTTTTCTAGATTTTTCCAGCCCGAGGGCTTGACACACTTCCTCAAATCAGCACAATGTTCTATCTCCTCCTTGCTTGGTGGAGACTGATTGTATTTCACACACACTGGAACACGACAAATGCTTCTGCAGTTGTGTAAAATGTAAATAATTAGCAAATGCTAATGACACAAAATAGATGGCAAATATAAGCAACTCTCTATAGAGATTTATCTTCTGACATATGGATGCATAAATACATGCACACATCTTTCCCCCAAATATCAGGAAGCAGTAAGTCCCTAAGTATTTTTGAATGTATGCGTGTCCTTTGATTCGATTCTAGTTCCAAGATCATTTCTCACTTACCAATAATTGTCATCATATGACAACAGTAAATCAGTCGGTCCCTTCCAATATTTTTAAGCAACCTTATGGATTCTTTGCTGAAAAGTAAAACATTTCACCACAGAGAAGTCGCTGACAGATCACACAAATGCAGGCGCCGATACCTGCTTTTGGCACAGACAAGAACATGAGTGTAAACACTACCACACCAGTAGCACCCCTTATGCAGCCCCAGGTACCTGTTGCCTCTGATTGGCAGCTGGAACAGAAACCCAAAAGTAGCTCTGAATCTGGCGGTAGGTCACATACAGCAGCCTGAGATTTTACTGACCATATGGGACCCATATACAGAGCTTTACGACTTAATATTACAACTTGAAAATACTCATCCAAGGACTGAAGCTAGAAAAAAACCATTTATGTTAGAAGGAAAAGGAACCAAAGACAAAGATGGGATACTACAGAATGACAGCTCTAGAAAGTCTGTAAAATATGCTAGGGAGTTGGGCTTGATTTTATCTTTTGACATTAACTGGAGCTGCTGGCATCGTTTGATACTATATTCTGTGCAATCAAACATGTAATTGTTGTATATATGATGCCAGACATCCCTTAAGTGCTTCATCTGACATGTGTCACTCATATGAAAGAATTTCATAATGGCATTGCACATTGAGCTGTACAAACAGATCCATGAATGCATTATCATTGGCAAAAGGTCAGCTTTTTCTTCTTTTTATTCCCCATGCTATTTCCGAAAGAGCAGAACAACCACTTTACTAATGTCAGGACTTGTTCTACATCTAGGTGTTACTATCATAGAAAACGTATTTGATTTCTTTTACCCTTTGCTACCAAAATATTTTAACCCTCACTCAGGAAATGCTCAGAAGATTACATGGGGCACAGACAGTCTTCAGATGGCTCTGTGGTACTTCAAACACAACAGCAGTTCTAAAATCACCTCCTCAAAACACCTTATCAGCTTTGATTCTGTCATGCAGTGTACAGAACAAAACATATCCAGAGTTAGAAAAGACAACAACATCTAATTGCTCACTGAACAAACCCATTATAGTTCAGGGTAGAAGAAAAGGTGCTGGTTCATGTTACCAACTGCTCTGCCCGTGAGAAAGCGGTTGTGAAAGACTGAGCAGTAGAACTGGACCTCTAACTAAATATACCTAAGAATATGTTTTTAACTGTGATATCAAAGACAGTGAATATGAACCCTGATCAATGAGAGAAATATTTCTGTTTCTTCCATTTTAACAATATGTTTCTTTCCATTAGAGAAAAAAACAAAACAAACAAAAAAAAAACCAAACAAAAAAACCCCACCAGCTTGAAAGCAAATACCTCCAACAGATCTCCAAGATTTAAGTAACTTTGTATTGCCTGAGCTTTGTGCTCCTCCATTACAGTCCCTAACAAGTTTGAAAGAATTTCAGTTTTCTAGTTCTTTGTTGGTTGGGAATACAAGTGAAATAGAAGTAGTATTTAGATCCTCAAGCAAAAGTTTGCATCTCCTCTGCCTTACTTATATAAGATCACAGAAATTAGAATGAGAAAAGGACAGTGGGTTGCTTGTTTGTTTGGAGCATGCTGTTCAAGAAAGAGGCAGTATCTGTCATCACCATGAGGGAGGAATAACGATATCAGCTAACCCTCTATTTCTGTGAGCAGTATTTCTTTTAAACTGAGATTTTGTAACACTCACTCATTTCTGACTCCATTTACCAAAATTCAGGATCCTGACAGTTGGCTTGCTTAGGAGGAGGATATCATGATGGAGCCAAGTAATTTTCAGTTGAAATCATGTTTACTTACATGGGATGTATGAAGTTCTGTTCCATGATCGCAGGATCCAACACCAGAGCTTGTCATTACTCACAGCTTGAAGCTTTGTCTGGCCTGCAAACAGACAAAGCAGACTTTTTCTTCAGTGGCACAAACCCGATGACATGTCCCTCTAGTTTTTGCTCCCTATCACGCTCCAGTTCTGTGGTGTGCCTTGCTTTTCTCATGCATTATTTCAGTACAAGCCCTCCCTTCCTCTTAAACTTGCTAATATGGAAAGAAAAGCTCCTTTGGACCGCATGCCTAAAGCCTTGCGCATCCTTTCATTTTGGGTGAAGTCTGATGGGGCTTTCTGCCGCTCGCTCTACAAAGTGCCACCCATGCCTATATTTTACACCAGTTGCTCACTCCAGCTTTATTGAGGTTTGGCCTAGCTCATAAGTTTTAAATTGTAATAGGTTTTATATGGGATCAAGCAGTTTAAATTGTCTCCCAGAGAACGTTTTCAGTGTTCTAGCTGGAACAGCCGTCCCACAGATACACCACTTCAAGTGAGCAAGATTTCAGACAGAACACAGAAAAAGCTATAAGAGCACCACAAGAATAACAGTTCTGGAAAGGAAGACACTAACGTAGTTAAATCCAGAGAAGAAGTTCAGTCTGTTAAGTGATTTTATTCAAATCATAAAAAAAAGAATACTACTTTTTCCTAACCTCCAACCTGAATTTTTCTTCCATATTAAACTGATATTTTACTGTTCTGTCCCAAGTATGAAAGGAGAACAATTAGCTGCCACCCTCTGCACAAAACCTGTTGCAAACTGGGATACTGTTATCCTATTTTCTTTTCTTTGTATTAAGCATAACTGCTTCTTTCATCTTACATTCTATGCTTTCTAAACTCTCCCTTGAGTTACCTCCAATTTGTCCACATCCTTATTAAACAATGAAATATGTGGTTTTGCAAGAATACCACATTGCTGACCTAGATTTAGCTGTTGTCCACTCCAAAATCTTTTTCTGCCGTCCATGCTGCCTGCACAGTTACTATTCTCCATTTTTCACTCCAGCTTGCCCCTTATCTTCCCTAGGTATAGGACTTTGAAAAGCTGAACCAGGTCTTGTTGATTTAGTACTTTCTTTCAAATTAACAAGGCCCTTTTGAATTCCAGTTTTGTCTTCCATCATCCTAACAGCTTAACAACTTGGTGTTCTCTGTGCATTTCACCAACAAAACCTCCACTTCATTACCCGAGTCCTTAACGAAAATACTGGATAGAAACAGGCTGGTTCGTCCCTGCTTTAAATGCTCTCTCACTCTGGCAGTGAACTACAACTAGTTTTGAGTGGTTTCCACTCCATTGTATGCAACATTTCCATGCTGGACATATTTCCCTGTATAGTATGTAAAGATATCATGAGAAAAAAATCAAAAGCTTGATAGAAGTCAAATTATATATCCCCCTATGTACTGTCTCTATTATCCTGCCCAAGAAAAAATTCAGATTAGACTGACATGATTTGTTCTTCACAAACCCATAGGGTTTTTTTTAATCACTTCAGCAGCTGATAAATTGACTGGTTAATAATTTGTCCCAGAACTTTTCTTGGGGCTGAAGCTGGGCTAACTGCTCCCAGATTTCTCCAGATCAGTCCTCCTTTTTCCCACCTGAAATCTTTAAGTGATAACTTTGTGAAACTTGACCTATTAATAAAACCTATTCTACAAAAAGATAAACGTAACTCATGTCCCAGAAAGTGATCTGCATATAAAGAAAAATATTTATCTGAACTATCCCAGGAGTTCCACAGAGGACCATGGCTCATCCAGTGAAATTGCCAGAAAACAGGAACAACTGGGACTGCTTATTTTAGTAAGACCATGAATCAGAGGGGACATGCTGGAAGGATACAAATGAGTGCAGAGCATAACGAAGTTAAGCCAAATGCTCCAGTTAATCCTCCTGTGATGAAAAACAAGCATCTGAAACTGAAAGGCACACTTTTAAATTATAAAGACCCCACGTTCTTCTCATTTTGAAAGGACAGCGTACGGACTCTTGTAAAGTGATGCCAACAGTCAATAGTGAGGAAAAATGCCTCGCAGAGAGAATTACACATTTCTGTAGATAAGAGCGAGAAGCAAATGCCACCCCCTCCAGAGGATCAGCAAAGCACCACTTTGCCTTCTTGAATCTAAACCGAGAGCACGACCACAGGGAATTGCTGCAGCGATTAACTCCGGGGTCTCAGCACCGCTCTTGAAGCACAAGTGCTGATCATGCCCACCGCTGGCTCGCTCCCCCAGCATGTGCCCACATTTGTACTTCTGCCAGTGATTGCTGGCTACACTCTTCTTCCCCTCTCTCCCTGCTTTCCCATAGTTTCTTTACCATTTAACAGCCATATAGCACCTGATCAGCCTCAATCACTCTGCAGTAAGTACTTGCTCCAGGACCAGAAATTTAACTTACATGACCGGCCCGCGGAGCGTTGTGGTTAAAACTTGCCAAATTTCCCCTTGCTTATGGCTTTTGCATCTGGCCTGTTATTCGCATTTCCAGGCATTCACTTCCACAACTCCTTTGGCCTTTTCTCCTCCTTGGAAATCATCCTCTTAACTGAAAAACTGAAGTAAAGGACCCATTTAGGACCACACATCAACTATCATACTGCTCTCCTCCCTCTTTCTCCATAGCAGCCTGCTTTTTTTATATGATTAAACCTAAACAACTTCACAGCTTTTTGTTTAAATATCTTTGTCCACGTTAGCCCAACTTTTATTTGTATTCCCACTTTAGCCCTATACTCCTTGGCCACCAAGACATATTTACTGCACATTGTCCAAAGTTTGCTCTGAAGACAGAATTATTGATGTCCTTAGGACTTTTTATAGCACCTGTCGGGATTATATCAGCACTTCATAAATGTTGGAGGTGTTGGAAAATAAATGCCATGTGTTTGAGGAAGGGGGACTTCCCCCCTCCCCTTACAGACACTTCTGGGCAAAAAGAAAATAATGCCGATATTGGGCAGGAATTTTGCATGCCCAGATGAGACCCCTCACACCTGACACTTTGAACCAGCTAACGCAACATCGTGGTTATTGGTTCAAAGCACATCTGCCACTGACTTGATCTGCAGCTGCAAGTAAGCACTTCTGCAAATGAGACCCCAGGGTCAGTAATGATGCATCACGGAAAAGTTGACACAAGCAATCACGAGAAAAGTGCTTAGTTCACACAATGTCTTCCATAAGAATACACCGAGAAAGGCACTGAGCAAATCCAGCTCTCTGGTGCACTGTTCGGGTGAGCCTTCATGGGGAAGGCATCGTCTCATGCCCTGCAGTCCCTGGGTATATACAACCCGGACCGCTGGTCCATTCAACATGCCCTTGCTTCATTCTTTTGACTGCACCCTCATTCCTCAATTTTTTTTTCATTATCTGCCCCAAGAAAGAGCTTGCAACTCACGTCCATTATTCATTCTTCCCACTCTGATGCTTCCCTCCGGTTTGCGGTTGTGTAATTAAAGGCCATTTCTTAACCACGTGCACACAGAGAGCTGCATCAAGGTTGCACAAGTATTCTGAGAGCTTGACTTTGCAAATTTAATGTCTTTTGCAAGTCTGGGGTCACATATGCTTACAATACAGCAGAATTAATAAATAATCATGCTTTTCACTTTTTTTACTTAGTGCCTTATAAGAACCACAGGAAGAACATCACATAGCCCATTCCCCCTTTCTCACCTTCTTCTTTGCATGTGCACACCCTGAGGCTACGTGGGTTGCAATCTGAGAAAGAGAAGTCAGAGCACAAGACTGCTACAGAGCGGCACCAAAATTCAGACACTTTTCCACAGACACTCCCCACACTCCTCTTTCCATGCTCAGCAGCAGCAATCCTTTCCTTCTCCCTCGGGATAAAGAGACACAAGACATACATGACAGACTGCAGCTCAAGCCAGCGTGTGCTGCTTGGCTACCAATAGAGCGTGTGCCCTTGAAAGATTAATGTTTGCCCAAGGAATTTTTATGTTCCTCAGCTGGAGGCTTTGCTGTCACACCACTGCTTCTGAAGTTCACTCGCCGCAGTCAGCTCGAGGGCTGGCAGTACACAGCACATAGCACAGCCCGTGCCCCCACACTCCCAGCAGTTGCACGGGACCCCAGTCTCCATCAAGGTCATGCTCACCCAACCACCGCTGGGCAATGCAACATGTCTGGTGTGTGCTGCAGCCCTGCAATACACCTCTCTGGTATCAGGGGTCCCTGATGAACTTCAGCTGATGGTATAGAATTTCCCTGTTTTCAACAGATGTCACATCAATAAACGTACTGAGGATTCCTTCTCCAAGAAACTGACCTGCTGGTGACTACAGTGGTAAATTATATTGCCTGGATAACACTGTTCTTAAAACACTAATTAAAAGGGCTGATTAAACCGGGAAAGTAAAAAAAAAAATATATATATATATATATACACACACACACACATATACTACAGCAAAACTGCTAGTGCTGGATGATGAGCACCCGTCTTCTGTTTAGCCTTTGTGGAAAAAGTAGACAAACTTTTTTATTGAGTGAGTAGAGAGATCAACCTATGAAGACTGCAGTAATTAGCAAGTTCCTAAAAATAGTCCAATATGAGTACTAATCCCTCATCCAGTGAACTGAAGGATCTTATGAACCATGTGTTTTAGGTGAAGAAATTGGGGAGCCTGAGCTAGGCAGTCTACCCAAAGTCACACAGTAACTGCAGCCTGGTGCTGAACATCTAGGAGGCAGATTTACTCTGAAATTTATTGTGTCTTCTCTACATTTTGTTCTTCTTGAACACTGTAGTTATTTAGCAAAAACGTATTTACTGCTCACTGGAAGGATACATGATTACTCAGCAACTTGCATCACTGCATGTTTTTACTGTTTATTTCAGTTGTGCAAGTTACAAAAGCCATTGCTTTTGGCAAGTCAATAAAAAAAGCTCCCATCGTTCACAGGTTTGGCCCCTGCGTTTGTGAAATCTATTAGAAGATAGATTCTGTCATTTACAGCACTTTTCATCTTCTGTAGACCTAAACACCAGCAGCTGGATTGAGATTGCCTTTTCAGAGTTCACAAGGGACTTTTACTGCTGTCAGACCTAAGCAAGACTTAAAAACTATTCTCAAAGCAAGATTTATTGAAGGGCTAGCATCTGGTGACAAATGTTGAAGGAATAAAAAAAAACCCTTCATTTTGTGGGGTTTCTTGACCTGCCTGTTTATTAATGTTCATCTCTCCTTGTAACTCAAAAGCACAGCTTTGTGCTTCTGATGCATCCCTTATAGAAACAAATAAAATGATGATGCTGCTTCTGCTTGTCCACATCACAAAAATCAGCTCATTAAAATGTTAGTGTGGAAGTTGCCAATAACTACATTTGTTTGCTTTCCCTGCATTCCCTATTCAAACTTAGCTAACAAATCTCTACCAGCTCCACAGAAGAGCTGATGTCTTCTAGGAGTGAAAGAAGGCATATTTCTAAGTTTTCTTCATTTTCAAGCCCCAACTTGTGTCATGGACAGGGACTACGCAAGAGTTCATAACTGCTGTCATTTCAGTGCAACCTCAAAATGCGAGTGAGGGACACTGGTCTGCCACGTGTGCTGGAAGATTACTATTGCTAGCAATGCCATTTTTAACCTGAATCTTTTCCAGCCCCAGTGTGCTGAAAGAAAAACCACAGGAGACTCTTTCTAGCTGACCTTATTTGGGCAAAATTCCCAATGCGTGTAAGGAGATTTTTCTGCAAGACTTCATATTTAGCGTCCGAAAAGTGGTTAAAATCTTCTCCCTTGCTTGTACTTAGTAGTTTCCCTTACACACATTCAGATATCTGTGCCTGGTTTCCAATGCGCAAGAACTTAGTCTAATGTGACACCAACACTGGGGAACTAGAGGACTGTATGGATGTAGTCCTTTGCAAAGCCTACACTCTTCCTAAAAGGATTGCTTGCTACCTTGTTGTCTGGGCCACGGCCTGAGCAGCGATTTCTGTCCTCCTGGACTCCAGTGACTGGATCTAGAAGACAAAGTTAAATCAGATCTTCTCAAACTAGCTAATAGGAAAACTACTCTGTTGTGCTTCACCAATCTTGAAGTCTCTCCTGTGAATATCTTACTGGGAATAATTCATCAAAATAATACCCCAGATCCAATCACAATTAATACCTTTGTATAACACAGGTACACAGTGAAAGCTTCCATTATCTCTGTGTTCTTACATCAAAATCAGCCAGAATTGTACTGCGACAGTGCTTCAGTTCTGACTAGCTCACTGCTAACTGTGACTCTTAATTGGCTGCAATATTGCTGCTTTCCAGGTTTCCAATTTGTATGGGAATCAAATTTGTATTTGTATTGTAGCGTTAGGCATAATATTCCTCTAGCAATCGCCTCAGTGATAGAGTCACAGACTCCGCTCTGTTACAGAAGCAAGTATCACACCATTAAAAAAAGGAAAACAAAACAAAAAAAAACGAAAAAGAAACCCCAACCAAAAAGCCCCAAACAAAATTAAAAGCTATACCAACCCCCAAACTTTAATCAAAACTGGTCAGAATTCCCACCCATTCTTTGTAGATGGCAATCACCCATACTTGCATGTTTCTGTGAGCATCTCCCAGAGTAATTTATGGGCTGGAACCATCTTAGAAGCAGCTAATTCTAAAGTACACCACATATAATACTTAGGGAAATAAAACTTACATTGCAACGAGAACCTGATTCAAGAAAATAATATTATTCCCCATCAGGAACTGAAACGAGCAGACATATCAGTAGAAACCAACACAACCTGAATTTTAAAACCTTGTTTCAGGTTACCTGTTTTACAAAGACTTGCAGATACATCTCATTTATGCTCCGAAATTAATCCTATTGTTTTCAAAAGATGCTATTGTGGCACCAGAGCCCTCTCTTGGGCCAATATTCAACACACAGTGTGCTGAGGGACTCATTGTAAATCTAGGCACTGACACAAGCTTTTGCAATACCAATTCCTCACACTGGGGAATCGGATGTGTGGTTTGGGGCAGCAGCATAATACACCGGGCTCTCTGGATGCACTTATACAAAATACAGTATAACAAGCCTGCAATCCTGACCTTTGCGAAAAATAAGCAGATCTCAACTCAGAAATAAGAGTGAGATCTGATTGCTTAATTGGACAGTGCTATCAGCAAGTCTTCCTCAACACACAAACCCCTAATAATAAATGAGTTGAATTATTTTAAGTAATTGCTGAGCAATTCATTATGAGCTAGCAAATAAGTTAAACAAGCGAACAAACAAACAAACAAAAAAACCACAAAACAAAGAAACCCACAAAACCCTCATTGGACACTACCAGGAAATTTGTAAACACAAAGAAATAAATTCATCAAAAATTATCCCATATGAATTATCTGGGTAGCCCTGGTAAATATATAACCTCTTCCCAATTTTATTAGCTGCTGCCCAGCTCTCACACACAAAATGCCAGTGATTGCATGTGCAATAAATATTAATGGTTCATAAATTAAATGGCATTATTCTTCTTGACATAACACCATTTTGCAAGGCCCCACGGAAAAGGTACAGGCAGTTTGTTGAGCAAGCTCTGCTGGAAGAAAAATATGCCTTTGTTTTCGCTTTTAAAAGCATTTGTCAGGATTTATAGGGTATATCCAGAAGGCAATTAAGGCGACATTTTACGGAAAGCTACCATATGGCCTCAAATAACAAAGAGCAATAAAAGGAAAGTGTGATCTGTGAAAACAATTTGATTTATAGAATTACATTTATAAAATGTAGATACTTTCAGCCTAAACAATTTGTAATAGGAGGAGCTATGCATATAGATACCCCAGAATCTTCACAAGGAGTAAGCTGCATTGTTCATATTATAGCATTGCTGCCAAGGCTTCATTTTGGGGTGATAAAAGCAAGATGGGTTCTGCCTCCTCAAATACCACTTCCTAGAAGACGGCAGCACTGGGGCATAGACACAAGCCAGAACAAGGCCACTGCCTTGTTCTGACACTGGGGTGTCTGCTGTCACACAGGCATTACTGCTAAGGGGAATTTTAAGGCTAGCCTGGGAGGCCCTGTTGGGGGTTACAAGGATCTTCGCCCACCCCGGCAAGAAATGTAAGAAAAGGTGAAGCAGGAGGGTTAGAAAGACTGGCACCATCTTCAGGGTAGAAACAAGAGTTAACAGCTTCATAGCCTCATGGGGCAGGCCTGGAAGGGTCTTAAAAAGTGAAGACAGACAGCATATAGAGAGGAGGAAAGCAAGCCAGTGGAGAGATGCAAGAAGAGCAATGAAGTGCTTAAATTAACAAGGCAAGAAACAAATCTCAGTAGCAGCATTTTAAGCAAATGTAAATGGAGTGTGAGTGCTCTCCTAGGTAACTCCAAACATGAGGTGATGAAACCTGAATCAGAATTTTAGTTATGCAGACACAGATGCTGCTGCACAGAACAGAATGGCAAAGTACAGATGCCCTGGAAGTAAGATGTGAGGACAAGGGAAACACTGAAACAACATGCACATTTCAGGCTGGGCCATAACAAAGACACAGGGTGGTCTTGTCTTGCGTGGAGAAGAAAAAAAAAAAAAAAAAGAAAAAGAAAAAAAGAGAGACAAAGTGACCTTTAGCAAGGAAAGGGCAAAAGACTGAACTTTGTTAACTGAATTTCCACAGAGAGTTGTCCAAAATGCTACAACCTTAGCTTGCATTTGTTAAGTGTACATAGATCCCTGAATCTGAGTCCATATATGAGATTTCCAGAGACAGCACATCACAGGAAAATAGGAAAATGTTAAGAATACTAGTTAAGAAAAGGGTATGGAAGGAATTGCTAACTGAGAAGCCCAAGGGACTGGGGAGCATATAAAATGTGCTAAAGTGGGTTTTTTTAGTCACTCAAAAAGTACTCTTAGAGTTGCTAAAGTAAAGAGGATGGACATTTCTGGTGATACAGGTAGACTGAAACTTAGCAACTCAGCCAAGGGAAATGCTGAGTTTGATGCAACTCCATCTGTCAGCAAGGACCAAACTAGGTCCCTGTGGAAGGACCAAGTCACCAGCAAATAAGTTTAATGCAGACAGTTTATAAGCTGTCCATTCCTCATTTGAGATGGGGTTTGAGCTGGTCGAGAAGGCCATGGTTTGAGTTAATATAGACTAATACAGATACAGAGGTACTACTTCTTCCTCTTCCTCTCTTAAGCGCACACATAATATAGAATGGCATTTGCTTTGTCTCTCACAAATACTGATTCACTACAGACAAGCTGAGTTGGGGATCAGCACACTTGGGAATGTGTAAGGAAAAACAATTTCTCGCCTTGGGGAAACAAAGCAGGATATTAAGTGCAGAAAACGTACAGTGACAGAGAACCCACAGAGCTATAAAGCTGAAGGACATCTCATATCCAAGCTGAATTCACAAGCACACGCTCAACACTAGCAGATACTTAAGGAGGACACAACGCATTTTCCCCACTGTTTGAAAGATTTCTGGTTGCTCTGGTCTGAAGTAGGAGTTCAAGGCCTCACCCTTTCCCAGGGGGTTAATGAGAGGGCCTCAGCTGAGAAAGTATCTGTGGAGACACTAAGGAGCAGAAAGATCTTGTGCATATAGTAGTGCAAAACTAAAGGATATTCACACCTTCAGTTTTTATGAAGTAAAGCTATTTCTTCTGCTCACTTAATTTCTTTATAGCATTTCAGAAACCTGTAGGACTGAAAAAGATGCTGCCAGATCTGGTGAAGAGAAATATTAAGTAGCCCTAAATGCTAGTTATTTGGACTTCGTTTGGTTTCAGGTAGTTGACAGTAAGTGACAGAATTCTCCTGGGGGCTCTGTTTCTGCAGTTGTACCATGACCCCAAACCGGGCTCCAGCCCTGGTACTTTGGCAGTTAATTCCTTTATAAATAGAGTATTTCTGTTTGAATTCACTACCTGGGTCAAAACATCCACGTATTCAGCATCCAAAGAATCCCATGTGCCCCTGTCATTTTTTACGATCAGCAGAAAATACAATCTCTACATTGAATGTAAAGGATATAAAAGTGCGGAACACCTGCTTGCTACAACCGCAACAACTGCCTGGCTCCAAGCTGATGAAACGTGGCAATATTCAGTAATTTATAGAGCAACAAAGACAAAACAGTAGGAGGTTGCCCTTCCATGACCAACAAGCCAATAAAACAAAAGAGGGGGGGAATGTGATTTGAGGTAGTCAGACCAAAAGTGACACAGATATTTCTGCTTCCTGCAGTAAATAAAACATGCTGTGTCAGCTGGAAAAAAAAGCACTCCAGCAATGCTGTCCATCTTCAGAGAAAGGTAGCGGTGAGGGAAGGTCATCTGCTGCAGCTGCAGCATGTTTAATGTGGAGTTTGATCCTCAGAAGGATCCAGTCCGAGACGGCCAGGGTCCAGCTAGCCACAGGAGCAGCTCCCCGCAACAGCCTTCTGGGCAGCTCAAGGGCAGAGCTTGCAGCTGGACTTGTAAGAGAAACAAAATTCAAACCACTGTTTCAGAAAACACAAGTTGCTTCCCCATATCACAGCACCATATTTCTAGGCTATGGACTGAAAGAGAAAAGAATTTACTTTTTCTAATGTGTCCATGTTTTCCTGGTCATTTCACCATCTTTACTGCTACACATGTCCTACAAATGAAAGGGAATTTTTTTCCCCACACTAAGCACTGTCGGTTTATGTCTAGAAACGCTTTCTATCCCACAGTCTGGAGGGAATTCTATTGGGTTTAGAGAGTTTCACCAATATACAAAAGCTGGACAAGTCACTATCTGTTTTGTTCAAGGAAAGATTTCAACACCAGTGCATACAATTTCAGCATAAAGAAAAAAAAACAGATTAATACAGCAAATACCTTATGGTTTCTTCCAGCCAACAGACAAGAGCTTGTGCCACATGGCCTGTTCCACCACGTCAGCCAGAAAGGTGTTTATTTCTCATCAGCCAAGGAACAACAAATCATCAGAAAGCAACAAGCTGGCATCTTGAACTGCCCGGCCTTTCCTGCAGCCAGGACCTCACCACTCTGCATATCAAATGTATTGTCCAAACTACCAAAGAGCTCACCAGGCTAATCTTTACTTTATCTAGCCAGTGATTTGCAAGCAGTGGAAAACAACCAAGTAAACAAATAATGAGATCACAAATTTCCTAAAGCTATGAGAAAAGTAGGTATTGTTTGCATAGTAATTACTATGGTTCAAATGCAGTAAGAATAGTCTTAAAAGAAAAGTTGGTCTCCTTCCTCTGGGGGCAAAAATGAGTAAGAAACTATAATTATCTTCCTTACTTATTTCCGTGAGAGCTAAAGTATTTCCTGTAGAGGATGAAAAAGACAGTACTTAGCACAAAAATAAGACATTTATTTTCAAGAGATATGGGAAATTCTACACACTATACCTCTAAAACCTTCTGTTCGTTGCCCCTAATGTTCAATAACTTTTATCCAAAAGTAGTACTTCTTCCTAGATAGACTATCAACTGCTCTCCAGTCACATTATTATACACCAGCCATGTTAACATAAACCTGCAGTCATTCTGCTGAGGTCCATGTTCTAAAAGTGGTCTTGATTATTTTTCCATACTCTCAGTGTAGATTCACAGATGACACTGATAGTCCCCATTTACACAGTGAGAATAAATCCCTAAGATCATAACACTACGCATTTTGAAACCTGCAGATGACTTGCTCCAAGAAATTGCACAAATAAATCACCTGAAAGCAATAACAGCATAGGAAAATTCTACAGCTCCAGACAATGTGCAATCAGCCAACGCACACTGTATATATTCCTTTGCCTTTATCACATCTGACAAGCCTAGGGTTTGAGACTGACAACAGAGACTGTCTGTTCATCAGGAACAGGGCAGAATTTATAGAAATACCTCTTGAAAGGAAGCACTCCAGCTGGAGTGCCAACTCTCCATGTCAGCTCCAGACTGGTAATAATTTGTGCTCTATTTTCCTATAAAGCAACCTTTTCTTATAAGAATATTCAAAGAGCTTTTGGAGCTGAATGTAAATGCTTCAGCTGTAGTACTTGTACTAAAATGACATAGTGCAACTATGAGGAGAACAAGCGCAGAAGAGTCAGGATATAGCAAAGTATATAGAAGTGCCTTTTGCCTCTGAATTGCCATGTTAAATACGGTCTAGGTCAACTGGATGGCTCTCTAGCTAAATTTGCTGCTGAAACAGTCCAGTTTCTAATTCAGAGGAGTCAGATTCTGATCACATGCACACTGAGATGCGACTGAGAAAATATTAACTAAATCAGTGAAGGAAGAGTCAGGTTTTTATTGAATCCAAGGTACAAGAAATCACTGCTGCTCTCGATGGTACAAACCGACCATTTTTACTATCACTGACAGCTGCGGGACTAACAACTCAGCAGCTCAACTGAGAGGCCAAGGACTACACTGCACTTTCATGTTCATCACAGTGGTACCTCCCAGGCATTATGTATACACCATAGAAGAACTCACAGCCCTTTTGTGCATTACAGTTACAACCCTTGCAGGTAACAGTTTTCCCAAGAGGTGTTGCAAAAGTGCATCTCTGCCGCTTGGGGTGTTTTGTTGTTGCTTCTCTACGAGGATTTAGGAAGAAAGTCTGTCCTGCCTTTGCACGCCAATAGTGCCATGTGTGGGGTCCTCCTGAATCTAGATCTTTCAGGTAGACTCCACACTGCAAAATGGCAAAAGGGCTTTTACCTGGCAACAAGTGTACTGCTCACAGCAGTGAGGCAAGTGGAAGGCTGTGGAAACCTCTCTCTGGAGAGAAGGTGACCCTTAGGAAGTGGTTCAGCACCCGGGTTCCTTCTTTGTGGGTTCTTCATGGCATGGGTCATAGGTCTTAAATACATGTGGGACCACAAAGAGGGCTTGCCCTTTTGCAATGCCAGAAGCCGTGGCAAGCCGAAAGATGGCAGGAAAGGCATGCTCAGCTCCACTAGCTTTGCGCCACAAGGGCTTTCTGTGGCAAGTCTTTCCCTGTGCTGCCCTGACGATGAGCAGCAAGCTCTGCTTTGTCAAATTTGAACAAGAGATGCTGAGAGAAGAACAAATACGCACGCTCTGGGTTAAATCCTAAGAAGTCACCATACCAGGAGCAGTACAGGGGAACGCAGTAGCCTGCCAATAAAGGAAACTACATACTGGGCAAACCAAAGGACCATTTAAAAACAAAACTCAAGCCCAAACTATTTGCAGGCATCTTGCAGGCAAGGTCAGATAGCATTTGCAGGCAGCAGGGAGGAATGGCCTCTGCAGCTGTAACCATTCAAGCAGAGGGAAGGAACCACCCCGGGGGGGATGCAGCACAGCCCCCACATCTGCTGCCATGGCCCCTGTGAATAGCTGCCCCAAACCCGGTATCCTTATGGCTACTGACACTGACAGATGGAAAAGCAGGAAATTATTGGCCTCAGGACCTGAGCTCAGACTGATGCATGAAAAACACCCACAGAAAATCACCTTATACAGCTGGAATTGGAATCGATAACTTATCAACACTACAGAGAAGGATGGGAAAAATCCCAGTTCTCTCTGGTCTGGTGGTTCTGCTTACTAACTAGGGCTATTCTGTAGCAGTCAATATGTTTGCAAACGGTAGTACTGGATGTAATTCATGCACAAGTACAATATGGATTGAGGGTAGCTGAGGAGAAAGGGAGATAACAGAACAAAAACTGCCTGGACAGTATTTGGATTTGGAGAAGTTCTGAAGCACCTCTATCGGGTGACACAATTTCTCTCTCTGTGGCAGCCCAGGGGAAAAAAAAAAAAAAAAAATTGGCGTCACAAGGTCACCATGAATTGTACTCAAGGGGAAAAAGAAGGGTTGTCATCATCACTGGTAGGTGAGGAGAGATCAGAAAAATATTAAGCCCTGCCTTTGTGTGCTGCAGTTGTTATTATAACCTCCCAATATGTCATTTGATTTCTATAAGCAAGTATTATGTGGCATCTGTTTTGAGAAGAAATTTTCTGGCATGCTTCAAAAGCGCAAAATTCACAGAGAATTGTTTTTTAAAGGAGTTAATAGTGTCTGAAAACTGTTTCATTTACAGTCTAAGGGAAAAACATAAATACCTTATCAACCCTCAAATTGCATGCAATTTGATGCACCAGTATCAAGTTAAAAATGAATAATTCCATGCCTAAAGGAACCAACTCTCACTTTCACTTTATGTTGGAGGGTCATTTACTTGAGTTGTGTGTTTTTATCCAGATGAGGAGAAGAGTATAATACACACTTGCATGGGGGAGGGGGGGAAATCTATTTTTTATAATTCTATCGAGTTTTCATATTGTCACGCAGACAAATTGGTTCTATATTCCTCAGCCATGATGCATTGTGCCAGGGCAGGAAGGTACATCCCTACTTCACTAAATTGTGGGGGAGTAGTCTCAGTGGGATAAAAAAAAAAAAAGAAAAAAGAAAAACTTATTAAAACAATCCATTCTCAGCTGAAGTTGTGGGTGGACTCCAGGATATTTTGGTAATGCACTTGCACAATACACTGCTGCAATGTGCAAAAAAGAAACCATGCCAGAGTACAGCGCGCACAGTGGTTTTAACCTCATGTACCCTGAGTCGCACATCTTGGCCATGGGCTTGATCCTGATGGAGGACGCAGCGAGTGAGCCAGGGTGCCCCATCCTGCTGCCAGCAGCAGGCAGGCAGGCAGCACGGCCCCAGGCTCCTCCGCCTGCAGCCCCGATTGCAGCAGCACAGGGAGGTGCCACCCTTCCTCCCCAGCACAAATCCAAGGGGGACATCGCTGAGGCTGTGAACACCAACAGCCCAATCCTCATCTCTCCAATGCCCAAACCATGGCTGGCAGCAGCCCAGGGATGGTCCTAGGAGAAGCCCAGCTCCCAGGACAGGCCCTTGGCTCCCTCAGCCTCTGCCCAGCACTAAAATTGCAGCTGGGGAACTTCATCCCTATGCAAACAGCAATACTCACTGAAAATACAAACCCATCTCCCTGTCTGCCCTGGATGCTCCACGTTACTCCTAGAGAGTTCCAAAAGCCCACAAAAAAAAATCTCCTGCCCAGATATTAATACGGACTCTCTTGTACACACCTTTGATAATTTTCCGCAGTGAACAGTGGAGCATACATTGCAAAATGTGAAGATGAAATAAAACAAAATAGCATTTCTCTAATGGTGAAAAAGTGGGCAGCCAAAGGCTGTTGTCCCCCATCATTTAATACAGCCTGAAGGAAAGCAGCGTCATGGCATTAGATTACATTTCAACAACAAGATGCACTTGGTGTCCTTGAAGCGTGTGTCACCGGCAGTTGCCTTTATTCTGTCTCAGTGTAGTAGTGGTGCTTGGCTGTTTTACATCAAATCACAGTAACTTGAACCATTAAGTATGGGCTTTGGTGAAAAGCCTGAGAAGCAAGAGGTACATGACAAGAAGAAATTCCTACTAATAGCAACTATGGCATTAGAAATACATCAGTGGTACACAGAGAAGCCACACTTTCTAGCATTCAAGCACTTCAAAACCTCTAATGTTTTCAACCTGTCTAAACCCAGGAAGGGTGGAAATACAGGTAAGGAAATACTGCTTCCCCCATTTTAGAGATGGAAAAGTGAGGCACAGGATGACTATAGCCCAAATGCATCTACTTGTGTCTAATTGCCATTGAAATTCATTGCATATTTGGGCCTACATTGCTTTACAAGGTCACACTGGGCATGATGGATTGCTGCTATCTTTTCTCAGGCCCTAACTCTTCTTTCTTCCATGAGCCTATAGGCAAGGAAGCAGGTTTTAAGGCAAATCAGAGACCTACTGACATCCTCATTTGTGCAAGGGGTCCCCTTCTCCCCTTAGCTGGACTGGGTAGAAGGAATTTACCTGGCTACTAAGTGCAGGATCAAGGTCCCTTAATATTTTGTTTCTTACCTTGTGCTAGGCATTTGTCTCCACATCCTTAGTATTCAAAGATAGCTAGATGAATCCAACTTAAGACCACAATTCAGGCCTGAGCTCAGAGCAATATTATCACACTACTAGGATTCATTCTGGGGACCATTACACATACTGAGAAAAAAAAGCGGCTATACAAGAGCAGAGTGCTCTCAACCTTC
This sequence comes from Scopus umbretta, assembly GCA_013400535.1. Taxonomy (NCBI): domain Eukaryota; kingdom Metazoa; phylum Chordata; class Aves; order Pelecaniformes; family Scopidae; genus Scopus; species Scopus umbretta. The sequence goes on along the minus strand of VZTL01058326.1, from coordinate 18,440 downwards.
TCACCTCAGTGAACGTCAGCTATGAGAGAAGAGTGGCCCGATACTGGCAGAGCGGAGACAGTAAAATAGAAAGGTGCCCGAACCCAAAACTCTCTTCCAAGGTTTCCATGATGGTCTTATTTGGCCCTGTGGAAAATACGCATGTATCTCATTTTTCTGAGCTTGTAGCCTTTTGTTTGACATTTGAAACTTATAACAATCAGACTCAATTTAATACAAATATTTCTAGGCACATACACGTGGCATTTCTTTCAAAGTAATTTCTATTATTGTCAGAATAACTTGTTACATATACGACAAAGCCTCTGTGTCAGCACAGTCTAGACCTTACAAGAACAGAATCATACCAGAATTAGGTCTTCCATATCAAATGCATCTTCGACAGACTCAAGTAAATGAGGAACAAAAGTTTAAAGCCATCTGAAGCTAAGTGCAGTTGTCAGCTGCTGTTTTTCAAGCGAGCCATGTAGTACTCTCATCCTTGGAAAAGCAGTGACACAGAGCCAGAGAAATTAACTGTATCCCAAGGCCTTGCGATTGAATGCTAAATATATATATATATATATATATATATATAAAAATTACCATGTTTCTTCCTATATAAAGATTGAAGAAGGTAGCAGTGAAAATTATTAAAGGCTAGTTTGGGGAAATTTTTGGAACCAGACAATTGCATAGAAGATAGCTCAAAACAGTGTAAATTATTAACATAATAAAAATGAAAATGTGTATATGGCGCATTCAAGAATAAAATTCCATAATTACACCACCACAGTTACTCTTAGCAAATATCAGCTCTAGTCTCACCAAAAGATCTCTTCCTTCCCCTACTGACTTGAACATAACTGCTCACATGATTGTTCTATTTATCTATCCTAAGATCATATAACTTGGGGGGGGGGGGGGAAGAAAAGAAAAAAACCCACACAAACACACCCTCCATTTGCAAGGTCAGATAAAGGGTGCCCCACACAGCAGAGCATCTCTGCCCCCACTCCCCCTGGCTGCCCCAGAGCCAGCGCCGCTTCCCAGCCTCGCTGTTCCCTGTGGCACCGTGCCAGCCTTGAGCAAGTATGGAACAGTACTCGGCATCTTTTGGTTTCAGCTCATCTTCTATAAAATGAAGATAAAAAGTAGGCTTTTTGTTGTGGGGAATTTTCAGCTGGATCCAGGCTATAAAGTATTGCTGCAAGAAAAGCTGAGCAACCAAGGGGGAAAAAAATAAATAAATAAATAAGAAAACCAAACCAAACCCACCCACCCAAGCCACTATGTATTCAGTAAAAGCACTGCCTCTATACACCATCGCTTCCGAGAGGGGTGCTGGCAGAGAAGGCCATCACCTGTGTTTGGCTGCAGAGTTCTCTCTGTTCTGAGCACCTCATCGCATGCAATGTGTGCATAAAAACGCATGGTGTGAAAAGGAAAACCCTGCATAACATAGTGGGCTTGGTTGATACAACTTAACAATTGACCATGAAAACAAACAAGCAAGCCAGCCAGGACCGTACTTGAGAAATGCCTGTTTGTCAACTTCATTCTCATCATACAGTCAGATCAGTCAACTGCAAACACAGTTACAGATCTCTGTAATAAAATATTAATAGCTCTTGTATACTGCTTCCACAAGGTGATGTAGTAAAAAATGAGTGTTGCTCACACGTTTCCACATTTTCTCTTTTGTTACTGCTGAAAGCTTACATTTGAGAAAGCCAGTTTACTGCAGCATTATTCCTTTTTTTTTTTTTCTCCCCAGGAGGTATTTTTCCTTTAAACCTTAGAGAATAATTAAAATTCCTTGCACAGGACAATGGTAAATAAGATTAGGGTATGCATTTCAAATGTAGCGTACTAATGGCATTTTTGGACTCCATAATAAATCATCTCTATTCTCTGCAATCAGTAAACGGACAAAATCTCTGAAATACAAGTCCCATACCTTCACTCTGATCTTATCTGTCCACATCTCTGACTTGCCCAGACATCTTGGTATTGCAGACACAACATTAGGCTTTTTTATACATCACACAACAACCTAATTATCTCATTAACTGCAAATACTGTAGGAATACAGCAGCCTGCCGATACCCACGAAACCATTTCAGCCTTTGCCAGGGCCAGTTGTCAGCAATAAGCAGCCAAACATACATTGCTCTATCTGATTGACTTTATCATTTAGTTTTACAGTTTCCATTTAGCACTGAACTGATAGAAGAGAAATGTTTTAACGTTCAACATGAGGACCGCTTATTTCAATAGGCTGAAGCTGCTTTGATTTTGTACCTAACCTTTGGGTGGCCTCATCTCTCCCATAGGTTTCTGACATTTATGTTTGTTCTGAGCAGCTGCCGTCTACCCTACTGCAAACAGTAAGATCATAACTGGATATTTCCATTATCTGACAGGTTTTTCCTCTCAGTTTGCTTTTCTTCTTCGTCCCGTATAACAGTAGTGCAAACCACTGCTGTGTTTTCCGTCTCCCCGTGCTGTATCACACTGTATCTTTTGAGACAGCTACAAATCTTGTTTCCTGGTTTGGGGCAAATCCAGTTCTCCTGACTCAACTTTGAGTTCAGGTAAATCCCAGCCCTCTGTTAAACCCTGGGAGGGTGAAATGGCCAGGCCTATGCTATGCCTGATAAACCCTGTCCTAGTCTGCAAGATATCCTGCTGGTTTTGCACATTAAACATTTTTTAACATTTCTTTCCTTTAGGAACTCCTTTTGACTAAACAGGGATAACAAATGAGTTTCTGTTTTACAGTTTTCACAACTAGCGGCAATGAAAAAGGGAATACAAGATTAAGGAATACCGAGTGTGGGTGTATTTATTTTCAGAAAATTGCATAGATAAAACAGAAATTTTTTCTTCCAACAGACATTCTCCAAATCCCCTTTAAGTTCAATTTTCTGCTGTACTTCCCAGATAAGCATTCAGCACTTCTTGGTTTAAGCTCATGCAATCAATATAAATCAGAAAATTGTTACCCTCTAAATGCTAACTAACACATTTTCTCTCTTCTCTTCAATAACTTTAGGCTAGAGCAGGTACTCCTCACACAGGTTGCTGTTTGGGGGCTTCACAAGGATGAAATCTTTACTATGGACTTTCATTACTTTACAATCTTTACTATTGACTTTCATGTTCCTGTGGCAATGGAAAGGCTGTCACTTTGGGGCCAGCCTTCAGAAAACTTGAGAGCTTACCTACAGCAGCATGAGCTGAGCGTGCCAGCTGACTTGTGCCTTGGTTTTGTGTTTGTGAGAAGGCTCCTTTTCTGCACCAAAAGCACCATCAGCATCACACCAGCCTGAGGGCAGGCCCAGACCCCAACGGGGCTGGAATTAGTGCTGGCTCAGCTCCCTAAAGCTAGTGCCAAGTAGGCAGCTGGATGCTGTAAAGTTTAGTCAGAAATTTTGATGGAAATTGCCAAAAAGATAACTAAAAGCTGCTGAGGCTTTTCTTACATGAGGGAGTCAGAAGTTCCACTTACAGAAAACTTAGAAGTGAGATCAGCAATTCAGGGAGCTGGAGAATTTCATAATACGATAGCTGAGTTGTAACAGCAACGCCATCTGAGGCTACGACCACTTTCCAGGTCACCTCAACTATTAAGGATGTCTCTGGTCTGGAGGATTTTGTTTAGAAATACCTGTTAACCCTTTTTGGGAAGATTTCTATGGCAAGCCAGGAAAGTTTGTGATATAACGATATTAACAAATCTCACTCACACAAAAATCCAATTAAAGAGAGAAATAAATGCACACTCATTTCCCAAAGTATGGCATGCATGAAGTCCTCCCCTAGTGGATGAACAGTAAAGCAGGTGCCTGAATCATTCCAGTGACTTTCGAGCACAAAGTATCATTGTATACAAGACTTGGTCATGATTTTCAGTTCTGTACTTGGAAAAAGCAGTGACCTGCTTTGACAGGGAGTCAATCCATTAATTAATAATGGGAGACAAACTCAAATATGGTAACATTAAAACAACATGAGAATGAAGGTGTGACTGAGGTCCTGTTTACCTAGACACAGACAGCTCCCACACAAGCACAGAATTAGGTACACAAACAGGCTGGGGTGCCGGCCCCGGGAGTGCACCCTCACCTCGCTGCCCAGAGCACGCCACCTCTGGGGGTGTCCGCACAACGCTGCGCCTCCAGGGGGACTCACAAGCTATTTCCGACACAGCAAACCCCATACGCACCTCCTGCAGCAATTCAGCATTTCTTTTTTGACCCCAAAACACTTGACATTACTCATGAAGCTATCCAGCTCTTCAGAAGCTCTTAAAAAACAGACACACCACAAACACAAAAGAACCTCCAGATTTCCTCAATCACCCACAGCTTCTCCAGTCAGTGACCCAGCCTTACTCATTGTCTAGCTGCAGCACATTTTTACAGCTATAATCCATTTAACTACAAAATATATGTCCAAGCTACTTCCAGGTTTTTCCCCTCAGAAGAAAACCTCATTTGACCCACTTCACAGATTATCCTTCTGACAAAATAGCCACACTGCTTATCAGAAGGAACAGAAAAGACAGGAATGAAAAAAAAAAAAAATAGACCAGAAATAACTCTTAAAAAAAAAAAAAAAAAAGCCTGCATTTCTTCCAGAAATTTCAAATGTTATCATTCCCTTATTGCCAGGCATCCTGCTCACCTTCTCCTCCATGCAAGTGTGAGCACCAGCAAGGGTACAGGTCTCAGAGGTATTGCACATAGCGCTGCTTTATAGCTGTCGTTTCTGATAAAAAGCTGCATGTGTATCCCACTCGAGCGAGGCTGGATCTCTCTCCAAGGCTGCCGTCAGTCTGCATAAGGCCTCTACATAAAACAAAAAGAAAAAAAAAAATTAAATGCTGCAGCTCTTTGTGTTCATCTGGCTCAGCAATGAGCATCTAAATATAAAATGTTTATTGCCACTTAAGGTGAGCTCTGTGTCCCAAGCCAACGAGTTGGCATCCCACAAAGCCAGGCATATATTTGCAATTGTTGCCATCCAATAGTTTGCATTGTTATGAACAAGATTTAATGGTTACACTCTGTATCTATTACCTATTTAAATTACTCTTCCAGCATGTGAATATTAAACTCTGGAAGAGGCAGATGAATGTCTGCACAAAACTACAGCACAAAAAGAAAGATTCAAGTGAACATTGTTCTAACAAAATGTTTAATGGAAACAAGTAGCATCCTGACTCCAGTGATGTTTCACTCCTCTCTACTCAGCCCAGAACTGGATGACATTGTTCCAAACTTGTTAGTATAGACTCAAAGTAAGATTTGGGTTGGAAGTGACCTTTAAAGGTCATCTAGTCCAACCTCCCTACAACGAGCAGGGACATCTTCAGCTAGATCAGGTTGCTCAGAGCCCCGTCCAACCTGACCTTGAATGTTTCCAGGGGTGAGGACTCTACCACCTCCCTGGGCAACCTGCTCCAGTGTTTCACCACCCTCGGCATAAAAAATTTCTTCCTGATAGCTGGTCAGAATCTACCTTCTTTTAGTTTAAAACCGTTACCCCTTGTCCCATTGCAACAGGCCCTGCTAAAAAGTCTGTCCCCAGTACACCAGTAAATAAAACATTTCCATGCTTAACATTGTCCTGTTTGAGTCTTGATTTGCAAGATCTAAATTTTACACATGAAAGCATTTTTAAGAAAATCATACAAATTGGTTTCTCTGACCTGAAATGGCAATAACAAAAAAACAACAACAACAAAAAAAAAACACTGCATCACCAAGCTGCTTTTGGTAACTTTTTCCCCACAAAATTTTCCTGCAAACCAGGTGTTCTTCCATGCTTATTTTAAAATTTTTCTTCCATCTTTCAAACTTAAGGGAAAGAGACTCGACATTTTTGAACATGATTCCAAGTGCCATGAAGAATTATTGGTCTGGGGAGGAAGGAGGACTTCCCCCTCCTTTTTTTCTTTCTTTTTCTTTTTTTAAATCTGGTGCCCAGGACTTGGACATCTTTCCATGGACTATTTCTAAAGCTGAGTGCTTGGAAAAGTCCTGTCATCACGACACTGCGGCAGTGTTCAGTGTTCAGATCATTATTCACTGGAGAGTCTAACATCACCAAAAATTTCCTGATAAATTTTGAAGAAAAAAAAAAATCTCCATTTTGAATTTAAAAGATACCGTTGTCAGGAGCAATTAACATTCTCTAATCACTCCTTTTATTCCAGGCAATTTAAACTCCCTGTCATAACTGCAAACCAGTCTGTAATTATCCCTCGTTTTTCTCATTCTCTTCTTTTGCTGTAGCTTCTGAGAAGGAGATATCCAGCTGTAGCTCTGCCATTTCCTCCTTCGCATGACACCACATTTCTTTGTTGCAGCCAGCTCGAGGAAGTCACCTGGCAGCACAGTTAACATCCAGCCTGTAGAGGACAAGTCCAAGTCTCCTGGCCAAGCAACACTGTAAGGATATCATGCTGCTGTGGCCTGTCCCCACCATGCAAGGAAGAAAAACAAGCCAAAAACTTTTTACTATTTGGGGTCCCCCTGTAGGCAGGGAAGGGGGTCAAGACTGTGCAAAGTTAATTGTGCAAGGGTGCATGTGGGGGAATACACAAGGGGATGACAGGACCTTGGTACAAGCCCTGGGCACAAACATCCTTCATTGCACTGGGATGGGAGGGAACAGTCATTAGGTCAAGCACATCCTTCTGTGGATCCTTTAGACTGTACCCCCTGTTCATCCCCTTCTGTGAACCTGAACTGCTTGTCTGGATTTCTACAGCAGCTGTTTACACCCTTCCTTGGCCTCCTCCCAGCCGAGCTCCCCAGCTCTTGCAGGGCTGGCTGGCAGAAAGTGCCACAGGACCTCCTGCCACTTTCCAAAGCAATAATCCCCATAAAATGTAGTGAGTCCCAGAGGTGTGGAGAGGGGGTGGGAGGAAGCAAACAACAAACAAAAAAACCCAACAAGAACTTTCCAGCATGAACAACTGAAAAAAGATCCTTTCAATCACCAGATCTTCTCTGCCTCGCTTAGTCAGTTCTCCTAAACTACCCTAAAAACAAACAAACAAAAAAAAAACAAGGCAAAAGAAAAGAAAAAAAAAAACAGACAGAAGAAAACCAACAAAACCCCTGTGAACAAAGATCCTCACACTCAGTCTCTGATGAGTAAGGGCAGGGAATGAATTACGGGATGGCAGATCCTTCGCAGACAAAGGCCGCCTGCTCTCTGCTCTCATTGTATTGCACAGCATCCGCATGCTGCTCCTGGCCTGACAGCAGCCACCGCTGCGCCGCTACCTGCCATCGGAGAAGGGCAGCAGCCCTTCTTGTAGGGCTTGGAGGGACAGTCTGACACGTAATGACAGTAATTCCCTTTCTCACTTACTAATTGAACTTGGTATTGCAATTTTCCTCTCTGACCTTTGGATTCTTGCAGCATGAGCTTTACTGTAAAAATCCTGTAGCATTGTAGTCTGACCATTATGGGCTCTTATTTCACATAATCTGCCCCACTGCAGCCCACTGACAGTCCTCCTGATGCAGGAAAAACATCTGTGGTAGCAGATTTCTCCGCCTCCTCCCCCCTCCAGATTAACAGAGAAGCCAGGGAGTGGATCACTATGTTTTTTTGAGACCCACTGCTAAATGTTGCTAAATGCTCCTCCTCCCCAGCCCCCTGCTCCTGCTTTCATGGGTGCTGTGGTCCCAGGAAACCATCAGGCAACAGGGCTTACAAACCCTGGTCCCTGCCCTCCCCCGGGCATGCTGGCTGTGGCCCTGTGCCAGGCTTGTGGGAACACCCCAAATAAATACGTGTGTGCATGTCTGCACATGCCATCCTCAAGCACTGGGGCCGCTGGGGTCTCCAAATGCGGTGGGGCTCCCTCTCAGGCACTGCGTAAAATGCAGAGACGACTTTTCTCCAAGGTAATCTCGTAGCTCTGACTTTGCTTGCCCATCCCCTTAGCTGCAGGATAGGTTTTTCTCTGGCAAGTTTTTATTCCTGTGGTGGGCTGACCCTGGCTGGATGCTAGGTACCCACCCAAGCTGCTCTATTGCTCCCCCTCCTCAGCTGGACAGGGGAGAGAAAACCTAACGAAAAGTTCGTGGGTCGAGATACGGACAGGGAGACATCACTCAGCAATTACCGTCACGGGCAAAACAGATTCGACAACAGCAGGGTCCTTTCTCAGTAAGTCACAACGAAAGCAAAGGCTGCAAGCGCGTTCTCCTGCTCCCAAACCCACTTGCGCAGCACCTCCTCCAACACCTTAGCATCCTTTGGTGGGGGAGAAGGCATTCCGCAATCTACAAAATTGAATTAGAAAATTTTACAGGAGTTGCTAAAATTTCAAAACCCCTGCCCAGACCAAATTAACTATTTCGCAACCAATCCTGTCTCGAAAGGAGAACACAATGTTGCACAGTCAACAATGAGGGTCAGAAAAGGGTGTTTTAAGGTGGTTCCGTAAATAACATTAACCATAGAGAAGGGGTGCATAGGTATATACAGAGATTGTCACCCTCATCTTTTCCAAAAGAAATAAAACAAACACCAAAACCAAAGAAAATCNGTGATCCAAAAAAAAAAAACAAAACCCCAAAACCAAAAAAAACCCCCCCCCCCCCCCCGACCCACAGCTGAGGGGTGAGCTTTCAACTCCTCTGATTTGACGCCACCACCTAAAAATAACGCACAACCATCACACCTTAGTGATCATCAAGAAGAAAAAATTGTATTTATTTCAAGGCCTCCCCAGTATTAAGTTCCAATCAGATAATTCAGAAACTCAGGTTAAAAAAAATAGGTAGAAATCCACTTTTTGTTCTGAAACAAGTGCAATCATTTAAACTACTGTTAATAACATGTCATTGCCAGGTAGTTGCCCTCACAAGATACCTGACACCTAATCTGTTACCATCACCTTATAGTCAACTAAAAATGAAATGCAACAGCATTTAAAGCTGCATAGAGCTCTTTCAGCTGGATAAAAAAGCGTGAATGAAAAGCAAATATGCATTTCTTCACTTATCTCTTAGTCTGGCTCATACCTCAAGGTCTGCATAGGATGCAGGGGGTGATTTTTAAATTCCTACAGTCTTCTCAGAGTTTAAACTTTAAGTTAACAAGAAAAGATAGATTCGAGCTACCAGCACTGCAAGATACCTCTGTAATATGGCATCAACAGTCATGCCATTTTAATCAACAATGTTCCTACTCACTGAAGCACATTTCTGATCTTCAGCCAAATCATGCAAGAGAAAATTGCAGTCATACTCCCTGGTACTGCTGCTTCTCAGTAATCCGTTACTGCATTGAAGCAGGTCGAAAACCTTTTGTCAAAGGCGTTTCTTCTATCAGATCTTCAGAGGAGGGGCAGAAGAGGCAAAACGCAGCGTATCTCCAGCCCAAAGTCCCACTGAGGGTCTTTTACTCGTAACTGAGGACACTCACTGACCTCAGGATACCAGCAAAACAGGACAGCAGTGAAACACCCTCCTGGCAGGAAAGCCTTCTTGCCTCCCCTGAAAAATGAAGCCAGACCTGCCTAAAGCTGAAAACAAGGCTGTGGAAACATTATTCTCTGCAAACACGAGAGCGCGGCTCTCTGCAGAGGGAAAGCTCCCGTCTAGCTGCCTGCAGAGGCGCATACCTGGGACAGAGAGCAGAAATCACAATTTCGCATCTCAGACAGGGACACAAGAACCCCCTTCCCTGCCTGCTACTGATATTCAGCACGGTGCCGAGACGATGAAGAGTCAGGCACTGTCCGAGAGTCTGGCTCGTCTCTGATAATCAGAAAGTAGCTTTACCTGCACCCTAGGACCAAGCAAGCAGTTGGCTCCTCCAGCAGCTAGGCATTTTTTTTGGCAGTGAAAAGCTTCATAATCCAGAGCCTTTACCTCCAGTTCAAATATTTCATTTACAAACAGCAAAAATATATTTAAGTGCTGTTAGTACCGGGCAGGTAAACATCTAGCATCTTTGGAAGAGAGGCTATCCATAATCTGAAGGAAAAAGAGCATGGCTCCTTCAGGCTTTTTGTATATTTTATACTTCATGCATTATTATCAGCCTACCATATGTGTACGATTTTGGTTCGGTAATTAGCTTTCTTCTCACAGTTGCATCTGGGAAGACAATCTCTTCTGGAAGTTGTCTTTTCTGTCAGTGAACAATTAAAGGGGTATTTTTGGCAGGACATTTTTCTCTCTTCCATCGTNATGCCAGTAAAGTCATGAGAGTAAGCAGAACCGATAACCAGTGGGGATCCCTTAAATTACCTTTTCCTGGCACCCTGAACTCCCTTTTCACACAGAGAATGAACCAGGGTTACTGCAGAAGCTTTCACATTTCTCTCCTAATAATAGGAGCCATGTTGTACAGAGAAGTGGTGGGAGAATGATGCTCCCTGGAGGTGTTTCCAGGTCTCACAAATTCACTGTGGTGCTGCAGTGCTATACTTGCTTTAAATTCAGGTTTCTTAGGCCACACGCATAAAAGAATCTCAGCCTCATTTAAAACTAGATACATCTCTGGAACCTCTGATCCATAAAGAGCTTGAAAACACTGGAAATATGCACTTGCCAGTTCTCAAAGTACATTAGAAAAACCAGTATTACTGTGTGGTTGTTCTTTTGTGTTTGTTTTTAAAGCATTGCTGTATGTTTGCAAAGGTTTAAGGCCAAAGTACTGTACAGAGCACCTCAATTTCATTCTGAAGCAGTAGGCCAGTATAAAGAACAGGAGGAAAAGCCAAGACCTTGCCTTTTGCTGAGTGTGCTGGCAGAGAACTCTGTTCCCAACAGAAAATCAGTTCCTATGTCCTACTTTTAAAGCCACTTGACTACAGTCAGTCCAGGGAATTAAAGTCTCAGTTAAGATCTGTTCTTACAGCATGCTTTTGCTTCCAGGACGCCCTAGCTAAGCTCCTCCTAGGCACCACTCCATACTTACGTAAGCTGTTGGCTGTTACCTGTCGTGCCCAATGGACATGTCCTGACACGTAAGGGACTTGCACACACACCTGCAGCAAGGAGACTGTCTCAGACCCAGCCACACTCATTTAACTTGACAGCTACATCTTCAGCCCTAGGTAAGAGCTCCTCAGGGCCGATACTTCAGGCAAGAACAGTTCCTTGGCATGTCTTTCCTCCGGAGAAAAGTATTTTTGGTTGGGTTTCTGCTTCCGAATGCTAATGTCCTCTGCTTAAAGCTGTTGTTTTTACGATCACGTTGCTCGCGGCCCAAATCCCAGTCCTGCGGCTCAGGATTGCCGAGACAAGCCCTTCTGCTGGTGGGTGGCCCTGGAGGTGACAAACCCCACAGAGGCACACCTGCTCATCTAGGACACACATCCCAGGGTTGCATGGGCTCATACCACCCGTACAAACAATTTGTTCCACACTGTTGCATTCTTCTCAAACTGCTGTAAGTTTAAACAGCTGTAAGATGCTTTTAGCCATCAAATAATAGAGGCTGTGAGCTCCTTGCCAGCAACCACAGCAAGAGCTGTGCCTACTACTTGAAGTCAAATTTCTGTCTTCAGCAGGGGTTCCCCAACTCGCTCTGCTCTGCTGCATCCTTTCCAAATAGCTATAAATTCAGGTTATTGTAAGACACTTAAGGCTTTCAAGTAGCAAAGCTGAGCTCTGCTCCTCTCTGACATTTATTCTAAGAGCCCTACAGGAACATGTAAGGCAGCTTACTGGAGATCTTCCCAAATTCACTTTGCCCAGGTACCATAATGAAAACAGGAAGCACCAGAAAAACCTTCTACTGTTAACTTCCTCGTGATACAGAAATGCATGTGGTGCTTCTAATCATCAGAAGTTGCAAAAGTAGTAGTTGCCTGAATTACTGCTCTTTGAAATGGAAGAGATGACTGGCAAGCAGTGTTTGCCCTTACCTGTGGTTTAAACAAAGTTGTTATGAGAGCTACCAAATACAGCAGCTGAGTTTATGAGCACTCAGCCCTATAGCGTAGAGAAGGCACAGGGAACCGTTCATCTGCTACAGATTTAATTGACTGTTATTCAATCTAGGCCATGAAGTGGCCTTAAAATGGCCTAAAACACGCACGTGAGTTCAAACTTAATCTGGATGGACAGAGGAGTTTGCGGTTGGTGCAGATACCTCATGTGTTACTCAAAACCCTCCTGTGATGCCACCGCTGAGCATGCACATCACACACAACATGGGGGAGAGTAGCCACGCACAGTGTGGGCTGCTTAGACCTAAGCACAGGCACCAGATGATCACAGAAATCGAGGAAACACAACAGCTACTTCACCACGAGCCAGAGCGCAGAGTCCAACATAGACATGCATGTGAGAAGAGCAGAGCAGGTGATCCTCCCTCCATGCTATCAAGCCTACCTAAATGTACAATTTTAGCAAGGCTGCTACTGATTTGCTGACAATTTTGGATGGCTAACCAGACACCTTGCATTACCTGCAAATAGCCTGCAAAATCCAAAACGTTTCCCCAGACAGCCTTCTTTTAGCATTTCCTAGCCTTTTTATCACGAGTTTGCAACATCAGAATGTGTTTAAATTTATTTGAATGCATCATATATAAAAACGCAGCAATCAGACCACTTTACTTTTATCCCCAGTGATCCACAGAAAGAGCAATGAGGATTGAGGTGCTTTTGAAAAAAATACATTTGCATTGTTCTATTATGCTACAAGAAATAATAAAAAAAAAAAAAATACAACACATATTCCTAATCTTCCTGCAAATCCTTGCCTGATTGCCTGTTGTCTGCATGATCCCAAAGGGAACATAAAAACAGAACAGTAAAGAGGAACAGAGAGAGAGAGAGAGACGCTGGTGAGATGAGAGGGTTTGCCAGGTCATCCTTCACTCGTCATACCATTTGCTGATTTTTCAGTTAATGGCTCTTGCCACTGTCCTATTCAAGTTTGTAACCTTTTTTTCCCCCTTTGGCTTTTTCAAGCAACCATGGATGTTTCATTGCCTGGGCCCAGCGTTGCACCATCAACAACAGGGCTATTCTGCACCCAGTGGCGGGCTGGAAGGATTTAGGTTTGAACAGCAAAACCCTGCAGGAGCTTTCCTTTAAGCATTTGTAGTTCTCAAGGTCTCGTTCTCCATGCTGCAGCTATCAGCCAGCTGGGAAGCAGCGCCTGATACTCCCTCTCTGCTTTCTCAGCTGTTTTAACTAGGTAGATTATGAAGATGTAGTGGGGCTCCTTCCTGGCCCTTGTTAAACCCTGACAGAGGGGCATCACGAAGTCCCCACAGCCACACAGCCCCCAGTCTGCCCATCAGGTCCGCTGTCTGGAAGCTCTTTTGCAACAGGGAGCCAGCAGCACAGACAGACACAGACTGCAGACTGAGAAATGTGGCTGTTTTCTCCCCTTTGATTCATACCGATCTTTAGTTTGCTGCCAGAGACCTGGCAAACTCCATCTCCTGTGTTGCAGCTGCCATCTGCAGGTACCCAAGATCCTCGCTGGGGCACAGCTTCTCGTGGGCATGGAAATGGGGATGCGTCTGGCAGAAAGGCTTTTCCTCCCTTTCCACCTTGCTCACTATTTTTCTACTTCCCATCTGTTCATCCCTTCCCCCTTCCTAGCCTCTCTGCTTTCTCCATAGTCTTGCACCACTAACATCTATATTCTTCCTCACCTTCACATACATCCATCTGCTGATGCGATGGGAGTTGCAATCTAAGCTTTCAGCTACCACCAAGCATAGGAAAGAAAAGTAATCCCTCATCCTTCCTTTAGCTCTCACCCACCCTCAACGGCATCAAGGCAACTGACTGCCAATGCTGCCCTCTTTATACTTCATTGGAACACTACTACTTAGCACAAAACCTCCAGGAAAGATCAAATCCCCTAGATTAACAGGTGATTCCCTCCTGTCCTCAGTGTTTAGAGCCCCCTCCAAGCCCCATCATTTGCAGCTGCTCCCTAGTGCTGGCATCCCAAGCAGAGTCAGGAGCAGTCATTTCAAGGGGCACTTCATCTGCAGCCTCAAAAGCCTCCAGGACTGTCCCACACCTGAGCCCAAACAGGAGGGGATGCCCAGAAATCCAGCTCTCCCATCCTGCCTACCCGCCATAAACCACTCCCTGATTAAAGATCAATCCCTCTCCCTGTATCGGCATGTTAAAGCTGCATAGCTCTGTCCTCTAATTGCCTTTCTCAAGCAGAGCATTTTTTAAATTATCTACCTACCTTTGGAAATAAAGCGCCCATGTAGCAAGGCACACACACCACGCTACCTTTTATCATCTTGTCAGCAAGCTGAGAGTGAAAACTGCAAAACATGATTCTGTTAGAGGGAAGAGCTCGTTGTTGCAGCCCAAAATGTATTCAATTACCTTCTCTCCCTACCTCAGAACCCTACTAATGAAACATGCAGACCCCAAAGGGAAAAGCAGGTCCCTTAGCATATCATAAAAGCAAACAGGCAAGTGCTGGCCCTATTTCACTTCTAACCGTCCTCCTTCACAACCGGACATATTTTCTGTGTGTTCATTACGCAACGAGCCTCCCCCTCCCCGAGCAAGTGTTAAAGCACGAGACAGTTCTACAAACCTGCAGTGACAAATATTCTCATTTTCTGCCTCCCCATCACACCATGCACCTCATGACAGCTCTTCTCATAATAAATAATTCAGAAACATGGTAGATGGCAATTAAACTGTGTTATCTCAGTTTGCGGATGGGAATGCCTTCGCTCATCTTCTGGCTTTGAACTGTATTAGAGCAAAGACTTTTGAATTAAGAATTGGCAAAGAATAAAACTGCCTAAAAACATTGCTTTAGAGAAGGTAACAGAGCTCTTTGTTATTTGTATCAATACCTATTGTGCAGGTTGGAATCATCCAGGCTATCAAAAAATATTTTAACTCTAGAAAACAAAATCGTGTGATCTTTGATCACCATGAATATTCAACAGAGGCAATGTAAAACCGTGCTCAGCAGTAGCTCTGCTGCTTATACCTTACTCTGCATAATTCAAGACTTTCTTTTGATAGCAAATCAAGGCACAAACTCCTGGTATAGCTTGAGAGCGCTAGAAAATCATTACCTAATCTAACACAACAGCAGGCAATATTCCTCTTCCTCCTCCATTATCTTAACTATGCAAGGTAAGAGTCATGCTGAACACAACTAGCAGGCATGCAAGGTATCAGAAGAAGTGTGCCCTCCTTACCACGTGCCCCAGAGCATCTCACGGATGAGCACTTCTGTTCACCCATGTGAGGATCCAGCGGGGTATAAAAGAAGAAACAGGGAAAATGACAAAAGCAGAAAAGACCCCAAAAATCAGCACAGGAAAGGGAAACCCGCACAGCTTCAACACCACCCTCATTAAGAGAAACGCACCAGCGATATTAACTGTATGCCTTGCCACCGCACTGGGCGCAAGCACCAAGGGGTGGGGGGACTCCCTGCTGGGAAAAAAAGGAAAAGAGAGATTAAAGAGAAAAATATATGTATATCTGTTCCCTTAAAACTGCTTTGCAGCGCACAGCTTGTACCTTTCCTCTGGATTTGAACACACTCAAGTGGTCAAATAGCCTCATCCCTGCTAGGAGGCACACAGGGCCTGTATGCTACGTCTCCTTCCCCCTGAGGCTCACCAGCAACTTGGCAAGACGACAGGGATGCTGAAACAGATGGGTAAAATGAGTAGAAGTGTGAATGTCACTATGGTGGTTTGAATTAAAACTGAGAAGGTGCCATATTAGAGTTAAGAGAAACAACGTTTTAAAGCGTAGCAAGTTTTGCAAATGGGTGCAGTTTTCTTCCATCATCATGGCACTTGTGCACCTGTACCTGAATCCTCCAGAAGGCTTCGTGGCTCCATGGACGATGCTCACAAACCGCAGGGAAGCCCTGCAAGGAAGAGGGCTAACTCCCACCCTCCTGGAGAAGCACTTGCCAAAAGGAAATTTCATACTCGGATTCCCGCACAAGCTCATCAAGTCCAGCGCAATTAAACGGCCTCCTCATTACAAAATCCCTACTGAACACAGGCTTGTCAGTCACTCTGCAGTCCTCACCATGCGAGTCACTGCAGCCACAGCTGGCAGGAGAGCACTAGAGACAAGTATCTTCATACATCTACATCAGGTGAGCCAGACAGAGCCTGAATTAATACTGAGACAGGTTTAAATAACACCACCATACAGAGCTATGCTATAGCCAGAGCCACCTATACTGAGTTTTCACCCAGAAACCTCATCTCTTCCCTTTGTGAGCAGGAGCCAGGTGCAGCTCAGCCCCTGGGGTTCAGCTCTCCAGCAACGCCGGGAGCTGACAGCAGGGCCCCGAGCCCCTGCACCCCCCGTGTCCCCTCCGCTAACGCAGCACCCGGGCACAGCAGCTCACTCATTGCCTGTCCCCACTGTAGCTGTTATGACAGGTTTATTCCAGTTTAATATTAAAGCCTGGAAGACTATTTGCATAATTAAACATTGATCTGCTCTCCCTCTCTGCATGTGCCTCTCATTCATGTGAAATACATTAATTCAGTGTCTGCCTCAGGACAGAGGTCCTGCAGACATGGTGTGGTGCCCATCCCCTACGGAAAATTCTGTCCATCTTTAGAAGAACACACAAAACTTTTAAAACATAAAGCCAAGGTGACAGGCCAGGGGCATTTTCCTTTCTACCAGGGAACAAAGGAAGAGAAACAAAGGGACACAGGAATTAGCCTCCAGGCTGGCACAGAAAAGGGGATATAATTGCTAGGCTTTGCTACTGCAATGCCCGTAATCTTCAGCTGTGGGTGTTCAGACAAATCAGCATACCCAGAATAAGCAACAAAATGAAAATACCAAGCAAGAGGTATATTACAATAGATGGTTTTCAAAATGTATTTTAAGCTACTAACAGTGGGTATCACTGAACCCACTTTTTTGTCAAATGGTATTTCAGAATGTATAATGCTCAAGAAATCCAAAGTAATTTTTTATTATTAAGTATTTTTGAGAAACCAGAGGAACCTGCTTGACAAAAAGGAAAAGAGACCCTAAGACCTGTAACACAGACACTGGGCTACTGCCAGTCAGCATGCTGTCCCGCAGCTCACTGTCCTTCCTCCACTAAGCCTCAATGGGAACATCAGGGGGTGAGCAGTTATTTTGTCCCCTGGAAAAGCAAAACAGGCAGTGGTCTGGGAAGATAACCGATAGCGCCATGGAAATGCAACTGGTCACAGATCAGAGTCTGCAAAACCCCAGGGAAAGCCTATATAGCTTTGCATAGCCTGGGATGTGACAGAAGTCAACTCTCATCTAAAGGAGAATCGGCCTTATTTTTTCCTTTGGGAGAGAAATTACACCAGTGGAATTAGTGGCAGAGCAGTTCCAGGTGCTCCTGGTAAAAGGGAAGAAGCAATTACAGCCCACCACAGGTGGTGTGGGGAAAATATTCTAAAAGTAATATTAAAGTTAAAATCTATATGATAGTTCTGTTCCCCAGGCAAAATTTTCGCTTTTGTCACTTGGTTATTAAAGCAATTCAAATGGGGACACACAGGCACAGGATCTGTGCTGAGAGGGCTCTGCATGTGATGGAGGGAAATTAATAAAATCTCTCTCTCTCTCATACACATGGATGCTCAGGGGAGACAAACCCAAGCAAATCTCCCTAACCAAATCAACTGACAAGGAAAAACTCACAGGATCATTCACGGCAACGCTGGCATCTGGGCAAATCTTTCCATTTGGGAAGAGAGTCATCCCGAACCGCCAAAGCTTGCAAACATCCATCCTCCAAGGGGCATTGCCACCCCACTGCACAGCAGCTGGCCTCAGCCCTGCTGAAAAGCAGCAGCAGTTCCTCCAGCTGCCTGAATTGCCCAGCTTTCCCATTGACCCACAGGCAAAGCATATCGCCTTTGGAGCGAAGCGGGACCGAAGGGGCCCCCACCTGCTTCCCTTACACTTCGCAAAACCATGTGATGGGAAGGCGATTTCTGCTCATGCCAGGAAGGGGCCGGGGCAGCCGCCAGGCGGGATGGGAACGCAGGCTCTCCACGGGCAACACCAACAGGCGACACCAGCAACGCCACTTTGGGGAATTTTCTTCAGTGTATGAGACGTAATTTGCAAATAACCAATTTTTCTATGTAAACTGCATAAAAGCATCCCACAGAATGCATGAAAATACCTGAGTGCTCAAATTAATTGCTTGCATAGGAGGCAACCGGTAGATAAATAGCCTACATTAATATTTCGAGTTCCAATTTCTATCTTGTGCTACCATAAATTATTTTCACGTTTAAATAACAAACTTATATTTAGGCTAATCAGGGTTTAACAGTTGAGACAATTGAAAAATATCAGGAGAATCCTATTTTTGCTGCTAGCACTGATTATTCTATAGTTTCAAAAATTGTAATTGGAGGATTGCAACCTTCTTCGCCCTAGCTATCACTGAAGAAAATTGCCTTTATTTTTT
>VZTL01058324.1:22252-65209 GCA_013400535.1 Scopus umbretta | reverse complement strand
CCCCCCCCCCCCCCCAGGGGGTTTTGCTGAGCAGCTGGGTCAGGAGGCAGCTCAAAGTGAATCGAGCTCCAGCTGGAGCCTGCTGGCACCCGGGTGCTGGTGGTCGGCCGCAGCCACAGCGGTGTGCCCAGGGGCGGCCGCGGGGCTGCGCCCACCTGCGCTGAGCTCTCACTGAGCCTGTCCCCCGAAATAATCGGACAGAGGATGCCCAAACAGTGTGTGCGTGCACACTTGTACGCGTGCAGGCTCGTGTGGGCACGGGGAGGTGTCATTACCCCGCGGGGAGGTTGTTGCGGGAGGAGAGAGCCCACGGCATGGCATAACGGCCCCAGAGACCAGGTCCTGAGAGCAGAGACTCAGGTGTCCGCCCGGGAGCGCGAGGTTGCGGTGTCCTCCACGGGGACAGGCCAGCCATGCCCCGGACAGCAGAGCGCTGGCACAGACGTTTGCTGCGCAAAGGTGCCCCAGCATTTGACCCGACTCAGTACAGCCCCAATCACTTTACTGTTTTTTTTCTGCACCATTTTCCCCTCCATCCACCCGTAATCCTCCTCCAAGGACAGGCTGGAGTTTTGCCTTTCCAGGCTGCTGCAGCTGGCGTTGCACAGTGCTGACCTCCAGACCCCGGGCACAACCCCAGCCCCAGCAGCACCTGGCTGGTTTTGGACAGCCCGCACCCTGCAGTTCCTCACAAAACCATAATTTAATCCGCAGCCCAGAGAGCAGGGCTTCAGGGCTTGTGACGAGCTGATCAATAGCCGGTGAGCCTGGGGGCTCCTGGCCTTCCTGACTGCCCTGCGCTGCTGCCGCTGCAGAGGTTTTAATGCAGAGCTGCGGAGAGCACCGCCTGGCTGGGACTGCGGAGAGCGGTGCGGGCAATGCTCTCTGAGCGGTGGCGATGCATCCCTCTTCCCAAACCCACCAACACCCTGGGCTGGACCCTCAAAAATCCTGCCTGGGGGGAACTGTGGAGCCACAGCCGGGTGGGCAAGGCCCAGGTCTCTGCTAGCAGACACCTTTGCTCCTGTCACCACTGGAGGTCTGGTCCCAGGTCTGTTTGCAACTCTGGTTGCAACTCTCTGGCTCAGCTCTCTGCTACAAAGATACCTGGCCGCTGCTAAACACTTGCTGTAAATGCAAACCTCCTCTCCACATCGAGCACCGACCCCTCTTGCTGGAAGTTGCTCATCTCTGCTTGTTCCGCCTGCCCTGCCCTGTGCCTGGAAAGGACTCGACTGCAAATATGTCCCTTGGTCCCAAGAAAGTGAAACTGCATGTCCCAATGGGGAATAAGGGCTGCTCCCATCTGAGTGCGAGCCAAGGGGGTGACACTGGGTGTCCCTATCCCATCCAGCATCCTGGGGGCTGTTCCCACACCCCACTGCGTTGCTTTCCTCTGGGCAGGGGGCAGGACCAGTGCCGGAGAGTCCCTCTGTCCGGGAGCATGTCATGAGCTGTATGGTCTCTGGCACCTGGTGCTGCAGCTCACGAGATGATCGGGAGATGTGGGAGGCCTGGAGGCTGTCTGCCCAGCCCGAAAGCGCTTCATGGGTTCTGACATGGGTTCTGCGGGGGAGCATGCGGGTTGTGGGCTGAGACCCTGGACAAGCCCGCAAGCACCGTCCTCCTTGCAGGATCCATGGGGTGCCTGGGGTGGATGTGAATCCCAACCTCCTTGCATGACACAGGGTGAGTACGGGCACGAGCTTCTACCCGTGCACGCACATGGGAAGTGTTTCTTAGGGGGATGAGCTTTTCCTCACCAGCTTCTCGCAAGCAGGAGGGTAGGCTGAGCCTGGAGGAGGGGGGCTGTGGCTGGCAGAGCCCAGCACCCAGGGCTGGGATGGGGTGCTGGGTGCTGCGCATGGGGAGTCTGATGCTCAGACCATGTGTGCCCTGCAAGGCAGCCTCCAAATCTGCTGCCGTGCCGTGGCACGGTCCCTCTGGGTGGATGGAGCGGGACATCTCCAGCTGGACGAGGGAGCTGGGAAGGACCCTTTGCACGGGGGCCGGCTGGGTGTCCACCTCCCCAGAGAGCAGAGCGCCTCACGGCAGGGGAAAGCAGGGTGCAGAAGTAGCCGGGGCTGAGCAGAGGCCCCGTGCCCCCACCGAACCCTCAGGCAGACCTCCCCCCTGCCTTCACGCCTGCCTCGAAGGCCAGCAGGACCTCCCTCTCTGCCCGGGCAGCCTGTCCCTGGCATGCAGCGCAGCTGCGAGCCCTTTGTGCCGAGGTCTGGGTGGCTACCACCGCCCAGCCAGCCCTCCCCGCCGCCCGCGGCGAGTCGGACTCCACACACGCAAAGGCAGGGCTTGCTTCCAGCCCCACTTCTAAGCCCCCCCTCGGCTTTGGAGGAGCTTCATTAAAAGGAAACACAAACCAGAAGCAGAAGGAAGCACTTTTAAGTTGCTGGCAGCTTTGCCTGTCTATGAGTTATGAGGTCTTGCTTTATTCATGGGGCAGAAAAAAATGCTTATCTCCTCAGAGTCCATTATGTTTAATTTGGAGCCCGGGTGAAATCGGTGCTTTGGCAGAAATATCCCCCTGTCCCGCTCACCCTCCCGAAACTTTATCTCCCTATTTCATTACTGGGAGTTGCACTCGCCCCGGTTTATCAGCGGTGATGGAGTGGATTGCTGACTTCTCTGCTGTCCTAGCAAAAATGAGGATGGAGACATTCTGCTCCAGGTTCCTGCTATTTTCAGAGACCTTGACTACATGATTTATTCATAAAAAAGCCATTATTTATGCCAAAGAAAGAAGACAGAATGGGTTAGCTTTTTAAGTGCTTATAATGCATTATATGGTACCTTAGCCTGCCAGACATCATTTATAATTGTAGAATCCCTTAACCTCCTTTTTCTCTTTTTCCTACCCTTCACATCAGTGTGGAGGGTGATAGCAAACTCGGTAATTAGCAGAAGTTGACAGATGTGGCAAGGAGAGGTAAGGTGAAATATCATCGAAGGAGACGTTTCTCCAGCACCTAAGTGAAGAAAGACCCTCCCTCCTCCCAGCCTTGATCTCCCAGCACAGGCAGCGCAGGGAATTGAACGCCGCCACGAAGGGATTAGCTCACGGGGTCTGACACTGGTATCCATCCAAGCCTCCAGCTCCCAGCCTCTGTCTTTTCCGATGGCCTGCAGGTATCCCAGCCGGTTCCCATCTTGAAAAGGGTCCTGAGGAACCCGTCCCCGCTCTCACTGGGAACCAGCATCTTTGGGTCCTCCAGGTCTCTGCTGCTGCCATGAGCACCCCAGCCACTGGGGCTCCTGGTGGAGGTTGGCCCAGCCCTAGGCCACCCTTGCTGTGTCTCAGACGTTGTGAAGACCTACCAGCTGCTCACCCTCACTGCAGTCCTGGGGGGACTTCAGGCCCCAAGCCCCTCTTCCTTAGCTCTCACACAATGAAAACAAATGTCAGGACAGCATCAGCCAAGAAAAAAAACAAAATAACAACCAAACAACCCAAAACCTGTAAAATGCGATGGAGTTAAAGAGCGTGGAGGCTGTGGGCTGAGGCTGGGCAGAGCTGAGGGCTGGTGCAGCAGCAGGAGCTCAGCCATCTTCCCCTAACACCACAGCAGCTGCTGAGGACACAGTTTCTCACTGACGAGAGCTCTCAGGGCTTTACTCCTGGAGCTGAGAGCACGTCCGACCCTGTCGCCTGAGCTCGGCTGGACGGGTCTCTTCCAGCCAAAGTGCTCCTTCTTCACTGTTTGTACCATCAGCCCCGGCCACGCAGTGGGACACGCCATCCGGGCAGCACCAGCACGACCTTCTGCCTCCAATGCAAAACAAGGCATTAAGGAGGATTTTCAACATCTCCATGTTTCCTGGGTCTGCTGGTCTCACGTTGCCTGTGTCCCCACATCACTGCTAAGGATCTCGTCAAGGCTGAAAGCAGCGGGAAAGGGGTTTATATCCTGGGTCTTGGAGGAGACTACGGCATTCCCAGCATAATCCATTCTGGGGTGGGCGCAGAGATGTTTTAAGAAGCAACTTTAATTCACAGGTACCGAATCTCCTGTGTGTTTGGGACCGGCCTGAGTAGCCGCCCTGTGCCTGGGTCCAGCCTTTGCAAGGACGAAAGGAGGGGAGCGAGTGGTCCCAGCAGTCTGGGCAGTGCCGGGGTGGGAAGGGGCTGTTTCCCCAGGCTGTGGAGGTAGGAAGGGCTGCCCGGTGTGCTCCCCGTGGGGTGCAACGCGATGGCCAAGGGGACAGAGTCTCCCACGAGGTCGCCCCAAACTGGGGGGGTGCCGTGCTGTGCACGTTCCCACCTGGCACAAGACGCCCATGCTCTGCGCTGTGAGACGAAACGCAAGAAAAACAATTAGCTACTTGGAGGTGAGAGGCAGCCTTCCCCTCCGGCTTCTTGTCTAAGCTGGTTTCAAGTAGGAGAAAATCCCCATTAAAAGGCAGTGCCATTTCCAAGATCCTTGAGTTCAAAAGCAGAGAGAGAAATCTCAGCTCTGATTTTGCTTTTTAAGCCTAAGATAAATAAAAATGTAAGAGACGGGAAATAATGTAATGTAATCATCAAGGAGAAGAGAAACCAAAGGCTCAACTCTCACACACACACGCAAATATAAACACACACGCAGAACACATTTTAAAACCAATTAAAATCCCTTTGCAGAGAAAGCTCTTTCACCCACTCTCCTGGATACAGGCTATCTGCTTCCTTGGCGCGCTGTATATGAATAATTAAAAGCTAAACATATGTTAAAAAATGCAAACAGTACATGATCCTGGAAACTTCCCTTCCTTATTATTATTTCCACAAGAAAGCTGTTAAATGGTTATAAAACTCGTGAAATACGCCAACCCTGGCATCTCGTGCGATTCCCTGCTTTGGCTAGGAAGGAGTTAAAACCATTTGGCAGACACTAACCCATTAGGCCTAATAATTATGAAATTATAGAGGTACTCAGGTGACTGTTAATTTCACACATACTGTTCAGCTCTGTGGCTAATGAGAGCCTGAAGAACTCAAGTGCCTCATCTTTCTTGTTGAATGGTGACCTGCAATTAATGAGCTTCTGCAAGAAAAGGCAGCATTTTGCACTTGGGGCTAATAAGATGGCTTTTGTGCCGCAGCATTGTGATACCAGGAGCTTTCGAATGAAGATTAAGAACTTTTCCCCTTATTTATTTATGAGCGCTACGCAGTCCAAGAGACCACACATGCAGAGAAACAGCCCTGGTGTGAGTCTTGGAAGAAACTTAAGAGCACAGTTGCTCCGAGGCAATGGCAAAAATCCTCCATCTCCTGCGCTGGGTAGTGTAAGGCGGAGATAGCAGGGAAACAATTGCAGAGCGATCACCCGTGGTGGGGAGGAACGGGGCAGGTGTTCCAGGAAGAAGAAACGGACCGAGCCCCCCCCTTGCCCCCACTGGTGCACACGCGCACGCACACGTTCGCCCGTCCCTGCAACAACTCCAACCCTCACAGCCAGGAGTGACCAAGCACAACTCCTGCCTTCGCGGCGATCTCCAGTTTAGGACCTCCACTGAGACCCTGAAATCAATCCCAGAGGTTTCCAGAGACGCTGACACAATTTCTGCTTGTTTCCAGCCTTGCATAAGTGCTGTGAAAATTGGATGGCTGCGCTGTGCGTGCACGAATCCCCAGGACTGTAGCTACTGGGCAGCAGCAGCCCAGCTCCCCAGCCAGACAGTCCCAGCCTACACTCATCGGCCGGCTGCAGCCCTCCAAGTACACACATTGGTTAGAAACCGGTACCTCCCTGCCCTCGCTCTGTCAGTGTTTGTATAGTTATTCTTGGTGGCAGCCTTATCATAATCATTATTAACACCAATTTTATCTTTAAATGCCTGCTTGCATTGACATTTGCTATATACACACACACATGTGAAGTAATAGACCCCTACCAGCCAAGGCCAATGAGCCTTCTCAGGGGGTTCACTCAATCACCCATATTTGAGCAGCTCAGAAATACCTCCTTCAACAGACCTGACCGTTTCCCCCTCCTCCAAGTGAGTCTTTACCTCACTCCGAGCTTGGGAGTTAGCAGAAAGAGGGGAAGCTGGCCCAGGCCGTGGGTAAGCAGAGCAGGAAGCTGGGATGCAGGAGACCAGGGCTGCTTCCCTGCTCCTCGTTCACTGGCTGTGCCTGGGCTCGGAGCCCGTCCTGTGGCGGTCCAGCGGTGCCTGGCTCTGGTTGGTGCTCCTGCAGTTCCCTGTCACTAAAGCCTGTGGTCTCTCCAACCTTCTGGAGACCCCAGCTGATCTGCCAGGAGTTTCCCAGGTAAAAACCTTATGGAGGAGACTGCTGAACGCTTTCCTCAGCAAGGTCTGTCCTCTCTCCTTGGGTAGGTACTGGTTCTCTGTGGCCACATTCTTCTCGTGTTATTTTGCCAGGATGAGGTGAGGATGGTGGGTCCAAAATGCTTGTCAGGCCTTGACTCTGCACAATAGGCTGCGAAGGCTCTTAGCCCCAGGCAATGTGTTATTTGAAGGGAGTGCTCCTTGCCCTGGCAGCTCTCTGAAGATGCTGGCTGTTGTTTCTGTGCCTTCAGAGGGTGGTTACTGCACCACGGGGATTCTGCTTGACACCCCCATGCCAAGGCTCATGTAGGAGCAGAATAAAAAATGGCTTATGGAGAAACTGTTGACCCAATCCAGCACATCCAAACTTTTCTTTAAAACCTGCTGTGAATAGCTGCTCCTTCATTTGCTAGGTCTCTGCCTGGTGGGTGTCTGGTAGGTGGCTCCTCACAGTAATTGCTCTGCCATTATTTCTACAGTCTAATCTGCAAGTGCTTGAGACAAGAATGAACCTCTGCCCATGGCACAGAAAACCCCATGGGGCCCTGTGCTGGCCAGACCAACGGGGTGGCCAGGGGTGACCATCCAGAAGAACCTGCAACCTCCTCTCTGCAGACAGCAGATGCAGGTCCTCTCCATTCCTGCAGAAGCTTCTCCTCACCCAGCAATACTGCCCATGTCCTGCTCTAGTTGGACACTGGATGCTCATTCTGGCCTGGGTGAGACACCAGGAACTCGACTGCTCCAAAGTCACTCCACAAGCCCTGGTTGCTCCAGCAAACTGCAAGGAGAAGGGCTGTTTGGGGAGGTCAGGGACATCCTCGGGGCAAGAGGCTTGCTGCTGTGTCCAGCGTGCCTGCCTGAGTCCTCCAGGTCCCCTGGGTAAGGACACTGGCTGGGCAGAGGCACTTTCCTGTCCAAGGGCTGTTGGTATCAGCGGATGTAAGTTCAGAGATGCCCATCCGCTCCTGTTTCTTTTCCCTGTGAAAACCGTCACACCCGTGCCCAGCGGGGACACCTACACGCAGGCAGTAGGACACTGCACAGACGTGCTCTCGTAACAACTCTCTGGCCCCGTGGTTCCCTGTGGCTTTCTCCTGTCACTGTGAGTGTGACCTTGGTCTTATGGGCAACCAGCCACGTAACCACGGCTGTGCCACTGTGGCCCAGGGACAGGGTTAAGGTCACCCCGTGGGTTTGAAGGAAATGATCTTCCTTTCCAGGAGCAGTGGATTTCACTCTGTTGATACATCGTGACTTCCCACTGCTTCCCCATCCCCAGGCTTCAACCTCCAGCATCACCAAACCTGAAAATCCTGCAAGCTCCCTACCCAGCACGTTGCCCTCGCTGCATTTCCTCCTGGCAGGCTGCAGCGCCTGGGATGCTCGTACAGGAGAGACCCCCGTTCCCTTGTCTCGCATCCTTCCTTCTCTCCCCTGTGTGACAGCAGCACACACTCTCATGTCTCCATCAGAGGTGGCACGTCCCCAGCCACCCATCAAATGCTGAGATGCTGGTGCACACTCCCCTTGGGGGCACGCTCCCCTTCGCTGCGGTTTGGAAGCAGCCAGCCTGATCCAGCGAGATGCTCATCTGCAAAGCAGCAACCTGGGGCAACACAAACTCGTTTGCATCCCGGTCCCCCGGCCCCTGTCGGGGACCTCGGCGAGATGACTTCCGCCAGCTGACAGAGAAAGAGAAGTGTCATGTCAGGGGGAGCCGTGCCGTGCTGATGAGCTGGGAGGAGGACGTGCGTGCTGTCAGGAGCTGGCACGCGGCTTTCCATGGCTGGCCTTTGGTTGTTTTGCCTTCTTACATTTAAAGTCAATCATGCAGCTGCGTGCAAGGCACCCTTCACGCGAACAGGGAGGAAGAGAGGCACTGAAATGTATCTGACAAGGTGGGTGACGGCTGCCCTCCCGCAGAGCCTTGGAGGAGCTGGGGGGGGGAACCAGGAGCTGCGGAGGAGGTCTGCTCCCTTAGCCCTGTTGGGACGGGGAGGACTGTGGGGCGGCTGCCTCCTCCCAGCTCTGTCCAGCATCTGCTGCTCTCCCCCTAGGTCCGGCCAGCATCCCCTCCTTCAGCCAGAAACAACCTCCGTCATTGCCTGCCCCTTCTCCCAGGCTTGCAGCTGGCAGAGATGGATGCTTCTTGGCTGGTGAGTCTCCCCCTCCCCCATGAAAACCATATTCAAACATCTTGCTCCTTGATGCAATGACAAACTAAGAACATGCGTTTGAGTCTCTCAAAATGTCGTCTTTTCTCTGTGGAAGAGTTGGAAGCCCAAAGCTCATAACGCTATGATGGGGTAGAGGTGCACCCACAGCTTAAAAATCAAGGTGTTCAGGTGGAGAAAAATACTATTTCAGGAGTGTCTGGAGGTCTGCACGGGAGCCTAGCCCAGTAGCCCCTGCGTAGGTGCCTGTTCTCCTGCTGTTGCGCTGGAGCAAATCTGGCCTTTCCCTGCCTGGTGAAGAATTAGCCACTGGTGTCCAGGCTTGGGTATCCAGCAGACCTGGAGGCAGGTCTGGCTGGTGCTCCTGGGTGCAGAGTGACCGGAGGTGGTCCCTAAAGTGGCTGTTTGAGTGTGCTGTCTCAGGAGGGACAACAAGGCTAGACTGAGATTCCCTGGTCCATCCACTGCTCACAACATCATCATCTCTGCCTTCTTCTTTGGGCTCAGTCCATTCAGATCACTGTTTTCTTGATTTGTGGTACCCAAGGCTGATGGCTTCCCCAGCAGAACCCGGGGCTGGTGCATCTGACAGGCTGTGCGCCTGCAGGCACATGCCAGGAAACGCTTGGCCACGCCGTTCTGTAGGATTGCTTCAGCTCACTGCTGGGTTTGCCTTCATGGGGCCCCTTCCCTGTCTCATTCTCAGGCTGCTAATGAAGAGAAAATCAGACTGGAGCCAGGAGGGTCGCTCGGTCCCCCAGGCAGCCCAGCCCTGCTGCCAGGTAAAGAGCAAATGCATCTCCTGCAGAGCTTCCTGAACACCTCGTACTGCCTGACGTCTGACCTCTCTCCCATCCATATTTCCAGAACTTGCCTGGGAGGATATCTTGAGAATATCTTGTCAAAAGCCTCACGCGTATCTGGATACATGACACCTCCCGCTTCCCCCTCTGCCAGGCCTGCTGCTCCGCTGTATGAGGAAATTAGATTGTGCGACACACTTTGCTCCTGACAAACCCAGGCTGGTTGTTACTCATTTCCTTGTTATCTACTACAGGTTTGCAATAGCTTGTTTGATTAATTGTTCCAGCACTTTTCAGGGAATTGGAGTTAAGCTGATTGATAGGGAAGTCCTGGCTCTCCTTCCCTGAGTTTGCCCTTTCCCAAGCCCAGGAGCTCTTCATCACGGCTGGTTGCAGCCCCAGGATGACGCTGACCCAGCTCTGAGCCCCCGCGACCCCCCCGGGTCAGCTGCTGCCCCTGTGTTAGCCTGAGAGCTTTCCCCATTGCCACCCATCCTGGCCGGACAACGAATGATGGAGACGCTAGAAACACCTTCCAGCGGCCCCTGCCCCACCTTGCAGAGGGATCCCCTCTGGCGCCGATGTACCTGGGCACCCCGAGGCATCTGTTCAGAGCTGCAGTGTGTTGTGGGGGGATACAAATAGCTCCTGTCCCTCTGTGCCTTCTCCCATCTCCTGGGACCTCAGCACGTCCTGGGAAGGGGAAGAGCAGGTTTCTGCTGTGCCACCATTGAGGCAAGACCCCATATTGCCCTTGGAAAGCCCAAAGGCCCTTAGTCAAGTTCTGCTGTGCCACCATTGAGATAAGACCCCATATTGCCCGTGGAAAGCCCAAAGGCCCTTAGTCAAGTTCTGCTGTGCCACCATTGAGGCAAGACCCCATACTGCCCTTGGAAAGCCCAAAGGCCCTTAGTCAAGTGTGCGGTACCACTGAAACCACACCGAGGAGTACAAAGCGTCTCTGCGAAGGCAGGTGTCTTCTGCAGCACACGCAAAGAGCTGCATGAGGCCTGGGCAGGAGAGCTGAAGGCTGAGTCTCTATTGTGTCCACCAGCAAACATGTCTCTTGTCAACGACGATGATGTAGCCTGTGCAGAGCAGAGAGCAAATGGAGCAGGGGGGTAAGCCAACGACGTGCTGGAAGAGGAGCTGACAAGGTGGCATCACGGCCCTCATCATCCTCAGCTGGGCCAGGGAGAGCTGCAGGGAGCTCGGGGTGAAGCAGGGTCTGTGAGGAGGTGGGTGAGGTGGTTGCACCAAGGAGCGGGGGAGAGGGCTTTGGGAGGTTCAGCAGAGGAGGCAGCGAGGCTGGACCCCTGCTGGGGCTCAGCACCCTGCACTCCTCTTCCCGTAGTGGGGAGGCAGGGGGGGAGGAGGGCACGGGGGTGGCACTGCCCGGCCAGACCTCCCCAGCAGTCCTGCACCAGAAAGAGCGCAGGAGGGTGAGCTGGGGACCACGTCTGGGGCATCCTACAGCCTGCTCCGAGGTCCCTTCCCCGTGAAAGAGGCGATGCACCTTCTTGGTGCAACTGTGGGGCCAGGAGGCCGGTACAGACCCAGCACGCGTGTGGGTGCTGCACTGCAGGCTGATCCTTTTCCCCTT
This sequence comes from Scopus umbretta, assembly GCA_013400535.1. NCBI lineage: Eukaryota > Metazoa > Chordata > Aves > Pelecaniformes > Scopidae > Scopus > Scopus umbretta. The sequence goes on along the minus strand of VZTL01058324.1, from coordinate 54,338 downwards.
CATTCGCTGCCCTTGATGGATTTTTTTTTTTTCCCCCCCATCTGAGCATTTGGACATGCCGTTTGGATGTGCCATTTGCTCAGTCCTGGGTCATTACCAGGAGACAGCCTGGCCCCAGCAGCACTGCTGTCCCTCTGTGCTTAGAGCTGGGGAGATGCTCCTTGCTGGGATGCCCTGGGGGCTTCGACGCAGGGCTCCAGTGGGGTGACCCCCCCTTTGGCTTTGGCAGACTCTGAGCGAAGATGTGAGAACAGCTTGCACTGACGCTGCAAAGGAGCTGGGGCACCAGGGGCTCTTGCCAGCTTTGCAATAAGCTTACTGGCTGCCCTTTGGTCTCCCTGTGCCTCAGTTTCCCCACCTGCATGATGTGGGCAATGAACCGACCTGAGGGAAAGGGGAGGGTGGGGTGGTGGTACCGTTAGAGGCAGTGTCCTTGTACCAGGCAGAGCTGTAATATGCACAACTGTGTGACCAAAGAAGTGAATGCCGAGGAAGGGCCGGTGAGATAGGGAGGGCCATTAGCTGCACAGGAACGCACACGGTGGAGTCGCCATCACTCCAGAGCACGGGCCAACCCATCACGGGGGCTGAGACATACTGGAGTGAAAGAAGCCCTGAGATGAGCCCCATGTGCAGTCAGAGGGCAAGAGAAAGCCCTGCAGCAAGACACACAGCACCCAGTCTGCTCAGCTGATCAGAGGCAAGACCAGAGAAGTGTTTTGATTGCAGCGTGTAAGTGCCTTCGCAGGGATAAAATCCCAGGTACTAAAGGGCTCTTTAATCTAGTTGTGAAAGACAGACCAAGAACCAGCAGCTGGAAGCAGAAGCCATGGGAGTTATGTGTAGAAAGGAGACACGTTGTTAATGGAGGCAGAGAGAGGAGATCGAGTGCCCAGGGGCGACTCAGACCAAGGCTGCCCCGCCCCCGCAGCAGAGGAGCCCAACGGAGCGTGGGGCAGGGAGCGCGGAGGGGCTGGAGGGCGAGGGCTGGCTCTCCCTGTAGGGGTGGTCAGACCAGCGATGGCAGGGCCGCGTAGCCCCGTAACGCAGGTGGGGAAACTGAGGCAAGGAGGGGCAGATGTCTCAAACCCAGGCCCGTGGGGGTGTGGGAGAGCTGGGTATATGCACATACGTATCAAGTGTCTATGTACTTAGGTGCGTCCCTTAGCATCACGCTGCTGACACCCAGTGCCATGCGGGACCCCCGGGGGTAGCCCACCTGGCCGCCATCTGCCATGCCAGAAGGGCCCAGGTTTCCCGTAGATCCTGTGTCGCATCCGCCCGCCCCATGGAGATGTCACAGCTTCCCCAGAGCTTCTTGGATTGCACCAGGCACCTCTGCTGAGTGGCTGAGCTGCACCCCTCATTTGAAAACCTTGCTATCGGCAGCGTAATTACTCTGCATAGACATTCCCAGCGCTGCTCGGAGGAGCTACACCGTGTTTCATGTACCTCTCCCCAGGCACTTCATTATAACAGCCCAACATGAGGACTGCTGTGATCCGAAGCCCCCCTGGCAGGCTCCCTCTTGCCTCCGGAGAGCTGGTGCGAGGCAGCGCACGTATCGCAAGCGTGGCCACTCCACGTTAGAGCACAGATGTTCAGGTAGTACATCTGATACTGAACGATTAGTTCCGTCATGTGATGAGCTGCTTACGTACTCGGGTAGCCCTGTCCCTTGTGAGTTACTCGAGGGTCCGAGCCCTGCAGGGTCCCTGTGTGTCAGGCAGTGCTGTGAAGATGGGGTTGGTAGGGTGAAGGTGCAGATCCATCAATGCCTGAAGCACCTTTGTATCAGCGGGGATTAGAGGGAAAAGGCATCCCTAGCCCTGACGTCGGATGTCCTGCCAGCATCCCGGGCAGCTGAGCGGGAGGCTGATTTTCCTGATTAGCAGGACTAGGCTTGGGAAGGTCCCCCAGAGCTGGTGTGAGGGCACCGGGCACCTCAAAACGGCCCCTCGTGCTGCTCAGCCAAGTGCCGTATGCCCAAGGACCAGGGGACCTGGCTGCTCCCGTCCCCTCCTGTGCTGGAGCAGTGCAGGAAGGTGATGGCAGAGGCCACGCGCGCTGCCTGCCCTCGCTAGACACAGCCTTCAAGCCAGCCACGGCTCCATCTCCTCTGAAGGAGGAGATGCTGTGCTGCAGCCTGAAAGGTGTAAGAGAACGTGCTGGCCTCTGCGGAGGGCACGAGGGAGGCGAGCCAAGCCGGCTGTGCTTTAGGGCTCTGTTAATTCTAGGGGACAGAGCCACACGTCAGTCCTACTTCAGATCATGCCGCTGGAGATCCCAGCTGATACGGAAGGGCTCATCCGAGTCGTGGGACTGTGCTGTCTGTCTGAGGAAGCTGAACGCTGGGAAGACTTTAACTTTCTCTACTAAGGGAAGATTTGTGTGCTTAGCAGCCAGAATGGAGCCAGGGAAGCAGCAGGAGCTGAACAAAACGCTGTGCAGTGGAAAATGTGCACTCGTAGATACCAATTCACACCTGTTAACCGCTGCGAGAGGCTGCCGGCAGCACCAGGAGTGCCATTTAAATGAACTTTGCACGAGCAGGTGTGCCATTTATCCGTTGTCTGGAGTCACCGAAACGCACGCACGGCGTCTCTGCCCTGGCAGGCTTCCCACGGAAGCGGCTGCGTCAGGTCTCAGCTGGCTGTGGAGGGGAGCCGGGAGATGCCCTTCGTGCTGGCACACCAGCCCGGGAAAGGGCTGCCGTGCCCAGGAAAGGGAGCTGCTGCGTGGCCATGCTTGCCAGAGGAGCGAGCTCCATGACAAGCCCGGTGGAGAGAGCTGATCCTGCTCCTTGTGCTGCCTTGCAGCAGAAAAACGGGGATGAAGCTGTAAAAATCCAGGTAATCCCTCAATTTGCCCAGCTCGCAGGGGGCTGGGGGAGGAACGGCAGGGTCACCAGCATGCAGGAGGCTTTCCAAAACTGTGTCAAGGGCTCTGCATATCTCACCAGCTACATCTCTGGCCAAGGAGCTGGGAAGCCACCTGCCAGCCTGCCTGGGAGGTTTGGGGACGCTCTTTCCTGGCAGGTCTCCATCTGCACAACCTATGGTGTTGACAAGCCCCACTGAGCACTGGGAGGGAGCCAGCGTCTGGCCGCTGACCATCTCTCCCCTCCTTGGCTCCAGCAGGACAAAGGGCTGCAAATCGCCACCAAAATACACTTGGTGTGCGCGCCTGTGTCCTCCCCGTCACCTCGTCACTGCAGTACGGTCATAGGCTGCTGCTCTGCAGAGCATCTTGTGCCAAGCATGTTCCTGTCACACATTGATGCCAAAGAGATGCCTGGTTTTGGCTGCCACCTTCATAAGCCTCCTCTGGGAATCCTTGGCTTCTACCCCAGGAAAAAGCCCCTGTGACCAGGCTGGAAGTGAACGCTTCCAGGCTTAACTTAACAGCCCCGCCAGAGACCTCTAAACCTACAGAGTGAAGACTTCACCCTAGGGGGAGGTCTGGCAACCAGCAGTGAGTTACAACTGGGAAAGGTAACTTTTCTCAAAAAAAAAGTGGGGTTCATTAGACATGGGGAACAGAGGCATGTCTGCAGTCAGAACGGCATCATGGCAAAGCCCTGGCATGATCCTACACGTCCAGCCCCCTCCAGGCCCGTCTGCCCCTGCCTTCTCCTCTCTCAGGTGGTTGCTTTGATCCCTTCACTGAGGAGAGGTGCCTGGGTCATTGCTGAGGGCTTCTGTCCCATGCATGTTGCTGCCATCCCCTCCAGAAAGACACTAGGTCTCTCCCACTCCAGACACGAGCCCACTGGTACAGCCCCGAGCTCAGGTGCCCAGCTGGGTGGCATCTCCTGCAGCCACCCTAAGTCAAGTCATTGGTGCTTTGAGACCCCATGGAGCAGCACAGAACAGGAGCTTTGCTCTGCCCAAAGCTGGGAGTCCGGCATGCAGCTGGCACGGTGACGGCCACAGTGGAGCAGGGGCATGGCAGAATCTTGCTGGGGACGGTGGGTGGAGGTGAGAAGCGGGATTGCAAGAGCAGGGAGCCTGGGCTGGAAGGAGCAGGGCCAGGCGTCTGGCATGCAGCGCTCTCCTCAGGACAGCCATCTCTTGTGGCTTTTCCCCAAGGGCACTACGGCAGCTGGGACCTGCTGGCTGGAGAAGGGCTGATGAGCTGCAGATCGCACCAGCTGCAGATGCAGCCTGTGTCATTCAATGACCAGGGCGCAGGGAAGGGGGAACAGCACGCCCAGGAGTCCTGCTCCCTCCTTCCCAAACCCGTCCTCTGCGGGGCTGGGGGGCTGAAGGGGATCACTGCCCCTTGCCGTGGCAGCATCCCCCTCGCTAGCCCTCTCCCCAGGAAAATTTCACTTAATAGCCCAGGAAGCGCTGGGGAGACTGGGATTCGCAGGAACTGCTCCCTGGCCTTCCTCCAGCCTCATCAGCATGACAATTGCTCTCTCGGCCGCTCTGTTTTAGATCCTACCCTTAACATTTAACCACTCCCCATTAATTTCCGAATTGCCACACACATCGCGGAGTCATTTCTTCCCTTCACCGCTCTCAATGCCGGGGCCGGGCTATTCCCAGGGAGGCCGGTGCTGGGGGTGCCGTGGGGCAGACCTGGCTGCGGACCCCCGGGTCCCGGGAGGGAGTATGGGAACAGGAGGAGAAGGGAGCTGGGGACCCGCCACTTGGCTTTGTCCTGTGGCAGACACATGGAGCACATTAGCAGCCTTTCAGTGGAAGTTTGATCGATGGGGAAGGCTTTCTAACTGACTATCAAAGCACGCATGGTATGTGAGAAGCAGACACCAATTAGTGATGTCTTTTTAAAGGCTGCCTTGTTAAGAGGGGAATAAGGGGAAAGAATGAAATTGGCCAGAAAACATGGAGCTATTTAACCTTAATTAGAAGAAAGGTGTGGGCTTTGTGAAAAGGCCATTTCTGAAAGGGGTTTTTCTCCCTGGGTATAAAGAGATCCTGCCTACTTGTTAGAGACTTGTTAGAGTTTATAAGACTGGGCAGGAGGCTAACTTGTAGAAATGCCTTTTATGCCACTTGAATGTGTGGCTTGCTTATTATAGTCTGCCATCCTGCCAGGGTGGCTGGTGGAGAGGAGAGGAGAGAGCAGCACTGCCAACTGGCTATAAATTTCATGAACATCATAAATGTAAGTGCTTTCTGGAGAGCTGTACAGATTGCACATAAAAGTCCCCCTTCTGTCCCTGTAAACTAAAAAGAGGGCTTTTTTGGCAAATTAAAAATTGTAGAGTGTCTTCCATGCTGAGCTAGGAAGCAGCCAGGCTACAAATCCACAGCTACAAAGTCACAGCCGCACAGGGAGGTCTCCCGCACACGCTGGCGTCGCCGCTCCACCGCGACTCGAGGGAGAGCAGGACCGAAAGCTGAGGGGGCTGCCGCCAGCTCCGAGGACCTCCGCACCGGGACCTGCGGGGAGGCTGCATCTGCCCCTGCTGCAAGGGCTCCTGGAGGGAGGTGGCCGTGCCACCCCGGTGCTTGTGCTGCTGCCGGCAGGCAAGGCGCGGCAGACCGTGCTGCTAGACTGCGTGCGGCTGTAGCGAAACGAGAGGGGGTTTTCTAAGAGCCATGGGACTGAGCGTTGCTCCTGGCTCTTCCCCGGTCCTCCCCGTGACCCTGGGGAGTCACGGCACCTTTGGGGCTCGGTGTCCTGGCCCTCGGCCGGTCTGGAGCAGGCAATGCCCGGACGCGAGATGGGCTGCACGCAGGGCTTGCGCGCACCAGCAGCTCAGGGGCTGTGTGGCACCGAACCAAGGAGAGCCCTTGGAGACGGGAACACGTGCTCGTCCCCTGCTGTGGACCCTGACACCGGACGCGTTAAATAGGCACAGAAAGAGGCATTTTCTCCGTCAGCTAAACAAGACTGTGCTTTATCCCTGCCGCTGCTCCACCGCGCGCTGCTGGGCTGCGCAGCCCTGCCAGGAACATTCCCAGGCTGCTCCTGCCGCCGTCCTGCGCGGCCGTTAAAGACACAGAGCTCGCCCCTCGCGGGGCTGCTGCGGGCGTCGAGGATCCATGTTCGGATGGCGCCTGCTGTCTGCCTAGCCAAGTGAGTTCAAGTTCTCGCTGCACGTACCATTTTTTTTTTTTTCTTGCTGCTTATTAAGGACCATAAATATAATCTAATGACTGCATAGAGCAGGCATTTCAAGCAGTCAGGACACACACACACAGAGTGCGATGCCCCCACCAGCCACCTGAGTCCGCGGGGCAACACATTCCTGCACAGAGAGCAGGAGACAGTGCTTCCAGCCCAGGCTAATGGCCATATCCAGGCCAGCAGCTCCCCGTGCCAGGGAGGGCAGGCGGAGGGGGCATTACACCTCTTCGGTCTTGTTCATTGGTGTCAGCCATCCCTGCAGAGCTGCGATGACTGCAGTGCTTGCTCAGCATAAGAATTGCTTTTGTGGGGCACAGTCAAACAGGGCTGGCCAGGCGTGCCCCACACAGGCATGGAGCCATGGAGCCCTGCCATCACCCGGCTCCAGCGAAACAAGCTGCGCTAGGCCGAGGGTCCTGTTTAGGCTGCTGCCTGTGCACCATCAGCACCTGCTGGGATGCCGACCTGGGCCTTGGCTCTGCTCAGGTGCAGCGGACGGGGCGCGCAGCCGCTGGGCCCGTGCCAATGAGCTCCACTGGCTGGGTTGCATGCCCAGCCTGCAGTCATGGGATGCCTTGTGCTTGACAGGAGCGTGAGCACCAGGCTCACCACCTCCAGGAGGTCTCTGTAGGATGCTGTGCCCTCCGTGGCTCCCCGTTGCCCCCAAGCTCCCTATTCCCCAGGGAGGTGCTAAGGGACTTGCTTATCTTTGGTCCCAGGTTTTCTGGGGTTTTAGACAAGAGCTTTGCAAAATGCACGACATGCGCATGGGCATTGTTAACCCTGGCAGCAGTCCTGGGCTCTGTGGCCCTCAAGGTGGGAGGGATGTGATGCCTGTTAAACTGAAATGTCCCGGGAATCACCTTGCTAAAACAGAGCCATCTTCAGCCAGTTGTTCATGATCTTCTCTTGCCAGTGCTGGGCCCCTGGAGGATTATGCAGGGACATTCCTGTCCCCCCAGGCAGCTTCAGCCTCTGCTTCCTATGGGCTGTCCCCATTCAACATCAGCTCCTGCCTGGAGGCTTGCAGACCTGGGTGCAATATTACTCTGCAGCAGACCACAGCATGCACAGCTCCCAGATGCTTTCCAGCTTCATTCCAGATGTGCAGGCATTGCTGTTGCTCCTTGCCTCAGCCATGAAACCTGTCCTGCCATTGCACCTCCTCAAGAGTCTCCCTGAACCAAATGGGAGCACAGGGGTGCCAAGCCCTGGTGGGTACTTTCCCTTTCTGCAGAGTGCACGTGCCTGAGATCCCGGGACTGGCAGGGAATTGTGGCTTCAGCTAAATAAAAACCAGGGCTCAGCAAGGCTGCCTGCTCCAACGTGCCAGTGTGTGAAGGAAGCACCTTCACGCTCAAATCCAAGGGAAAAGCATGGGTCTTGGGGCCGAGTGCTGATTCCCTTGCAGCCACCCGGTTTCCCAGTAGTGGCACATCACACTTGGGATCTTTTGACCACTGTGCTGTGGATCTGGGCAGCCCCACTCTGTGCCTGGCTCAGGTGCTTCCCAAGCACGGGATTGGCCTTTCCACCATGTGCTGTCGTCCCAGCTGTGAAGAAGAGACTGTTTCTGCTGGGAAAGCAACCCATGATGTCGCTTGATCCCATGCACAGGCACTCAGTCATCGGCACAGCTTTGTCCTGACACAACCAGCTCTCGGGCACAGAGGAGACACAGCACGGACATGGAGACACAGCACACTGGGGACTATTCCCAAGTGGCAGGTTGGACTCAGCATCCTGCTTTGGAGGCTAAGGGGATTCCCTGGACATCGTGGGGACTTGTGCTGTGCTTTCCCTGGCCTCAGTCTGCAGCAACACCCCTGGGCATGTCGAATTTCCCGTGTAAACACAGCCAAGAGGGTGAGCCCCTCGTCCGACCCCAAAGCAACGAGGCTGGGCTTGTTAAACTGGGGCCGTGCCAGGATGCGCCGGAGGCGGGCGCTGGGAACCTAGGGCGTACCTGCATGCTGTGCCGTGCCATGCACAACAGCACCTCCTCCCCAGCCCCGCTTTTGGCAGCTCAGTGCCAGCGGGGACCGTTACCACCTCCGTGCTGGTGCTCCCAGATGCCGCAGACCTCATCCCACCCCGGTGCTCCCCTGTTTAACCCGGGGCCGTGTGTGTGTGTCCCGGGGGACGAGTGGGTGGCAGCAGCAGAGGAGGGCAGACACGCTGGTGCCAGCTGCACCCAGCCGCAGGGACGGGAGAGGGTGAGGTCTGTCCAGCCCATCCGGAAGGCAGTCCTCCCCCAGCGAGGCTGCAGAGACCTGCCAAGGTTTAGGGGAATAAAAACAGCGCTTACGCTTACGGAGGGGTGGCGATAGCCCAGGGTTACGGGTGGGCAGCTGACCGTGGCCACGGCTTAGGACGGGGCTGTCACCAGCTGGACTCGTGTCAGCCTGTTCCCAGCTCAGGAGACTGCTTTAGAGCATCGTCAGGGGAGCACGGGTGTCCGTGCAGGACTGAGGATATTCCAAAACTGCAGCTGGAGCCCTGTGCGGTTGTCCTGGGCTGCACCTCGGGGGCTTTGCGCACCCCCGATGCTGCCGGGGCTCAGGCAGTGAGCTTTCTTCAACCCTCTCCGTGGATGTCTGTGACCCCCGGCAGACCCTCGCTGTGTGGAGATAGGCTTGGATAAAGCGTGCCCTGTCCTCAGATGACTGAAGCTAAACCAAAATAACCCCAGTCCAAGTCGAGTCGAACTGCCAGGACAGCCTTTTGCATCAGTTCCCAAATTAGAATAATAGTGAAGTGAAGCTGGCGTGGGGACAAGCCTGGCACTGCGAGGGAGGCAGGAAGGACACCAACAAATTCCCAGGCCCCTTTCGCGGTGGTGGGTCCAGCTCTCTCCGGGGTGAAGCGGCTCCAGGTCTCTGGAGCTAGGGGACAGTGGTCAGGGCTGTGGCATGGCTGACGGCCCCGCCGCCGGGCTCAGCATCCCCCAGCCCCTCTCCCAGGTCTGCTGTGCCTGCCCTCCCAGGTGCACAGCCCGAGGGCAGCTGCCTGCTTGCAGGCAGAGGGGGCATGAGTGCCGGCAGAAGTGGCTCTTACTTGGGAGCGCTGTAGCATCCTGCAGGATGCTGGCTCTTTTTTTCCCACTTTGAGGAGGGAATTGAGTGCTGAAGCCTGGTATGCATGGGGTGGGACTGCACCGTGTCCTCCATCACCGCAGGTGTCACTGGGGAAGAGGTCCTCCTCCGAACACCCCACCGACCCCCTGCAACGCGTTCAGGGCAGTGCTGCAGAGAGGGGATGGTCCTGCTGCCTGGGGCGCATGGCCGGCGCAGGAGGCAAAGGCTCCCATCTCAGCACCGCCCTGTGTGATGCCCAAGGAGGGGGTCTGGCCTGGGGACAATCTGTGTCCCCAGCAGTGCCGTAAGCCAGAAAAGGGCATGTGGGGACCGCTGTTCGCTTCGTCTGTGGGTGTGGGGAGGTGCTGCCTGGCATTGGGACGTGGGATTTGGAGCCAAGCAGGGATGTCTCCCCAGATCAGAGAGGCAAAGCTCACCACCACTCCGCAAAGGGGATGCTCCAGGCAGGGAGCACCAGCTCCATCCTCAGCTGCTCAGCTTTGCTTCAGGCCTCCGACCTGCAGCCTTAGGGCTTGGCAGAGGAGTTTGGGGAGAAATACAGTTTGGCCTACGGTTTGAGGAGGTCTGAGAGTCCCTGTGGTGTCTGGTCCCAGGGCAAGGGAGAGGGAGGTGGGTGTATCAGGACCTTCCAGTTTTCAGCTGCTAGGTGAAAGACATCTTGGTTTCCCCCTTTCCTTCCATGTGCTGGGGGTCCTGTTCAGAGCTGACTGTGGCCCTGAGAAAGGCTGGATGGTGGCTGTCAGACTCCGTCATTGCCTCTCTGCAATTGCACGGAACACCTGGGATGGTGCTGGGCCCCTTGCGCGCACCCCAGCAGGATGAGCAGTGTGCATCAGACCTGTGCCCCAAAAGCAGGGCCGTGGGCGCAGCGTGCCAGCGGGGGTGTGTGTTAACACAGACCAAATGTGCTTAGAAGGGCTCTGCCATGGCTGGAGGCGTGCAGCCTGCTCTGCTGCTCGGTCTGGCAGGGAGGAGGCGGGAGATGGGTGGAGGCAGGAGCAGACAGAGATGTGTGGAGGTAAATCCCTGCTACAGTCATGCCAGTGCAATGCACTGGGGTGGGAGCAGAGCCGAGCCAGGCCCTCACACAGGGATGTGGATGACCTTGGTTTCCCTCAAGAACCCCCTAATTGCCCTGGGGAGTGTCATGCTGGCGACGCCACCAAGCAAAGCCAGGTAAGATGTCTTGAAGAGCTGCAATCTGGACAGTGGGCGAGGGACTGCAAAGGTCAGGAGCAAATGAGTGCTGGGTTTGGGCTCCGGGAGCAGCAGAGGGTCCGCAGCTGGGTCACCATGGGCCCTGCCACCCTGGGGCAGCACCGCAGGGACCCCCCAGGTCTCATGGTGCTGAGAGCCAGCTGCAGAGTGCCAGTCCCCTCCCCAGAAAAATGCCCTGGCTTTGAAGCACGGTTCAGTCCAAGTGAGGACGAAAGCAAAATGGGAGGGTTTTGGCAGGAGAAGATTTCCAGGGAAATTCCAGCCCAGCAGAATGGAGACCTCAGCATGCACAGGAAGGCGGGGGCCAGGTCCCTGGAGTCGGGGACAGGGCAGTATCATTGTGATCTTCTCCTCCTGGAGAAAAAAAGAAATCAGCCGCCAGTTTTCCCCACAGAAACGTTTCGATGTTGGAAGAGAAGCCAACAAGCCATCGTCACCCATGGCAGCCGGCACTGCCATCCTGGATGCTGTGTGCAGGGCAGATGGAGCAGCTCGGGGGGGGGACCTGCCACTCAGCTGCCAGCGACACCAACCCCTGTCAGCAGGGCAGTGCCAGCTGATGACAAGCAAATTGCTGGCTGCTTTAGGGACGTAGCCATTTTTCTGGAGTTGCACTAGGGAAATCGGATGCCTGGCGTAACAGGGCACAAGATTTCCCCTGCGATCCTTGCAGAAATCAATGAGCATCCTATGGCGGGGTTCAGAGGATGTGTAGAACTGAAGTCCGAATCATGAGTCCCTCAAGACTATTATTTAAAATTATTCTACTGTGTATGCGCAGCTTGAAAAAAGCAGAAATCCCCTAAGCTCGTTCTGCCCTTCCTCCGGTGGCGTATGGAGTCACACCAGGCTACTACGCCGTGCTTTGGAGAAGCTGCCCAGCACCTCTCCCCCAGCACCGCGACCTGCAGAAACTTCCATGGGCTCATCCATCACCCATCACTGGGAGGAGCAGCCCCGCTTTGTCTCCAGCCTCGAGGCTCCCGAACCAGGCCCAACGCCACCCAGGAGGGCGAGGGAGGCCCCCCAGCTCCCAGCCCACCCAGCCATGCCACGTTAGCAGTGCACAGCGCAGCTCACCCCTCCTGGCAGCACGGTGTGCGCTGTGCAGGGTCACCGTGGACCGGCATGTCAAGGGGAGGGTGAGCAGCAGGATCTGGCCATGCCTGCAGCCCCCAGTCAGCTCACTGGGAGCACTGAGTCCCGGCTCTTGGAGGCTCTGATGAGCATCCCAGCACGCCGGCTCCTCATCCCAGGGCTGACAGCTCCCAGGTCCTGCACTCCCTCTCCCTTTGCGCTGTTGGATGGAGTTGCCCCCCATCATGCTCGCTGGGATTTCTGTCCCACCTTTTGGGTTGCTCTGAGCTGGTTCGGTAGAGCAGTCTCTAGTCAGGACAGTGGCTGATGTCTCTGCACTCGGCTGCCCTGGGGCAAATCTGTCCTGCCCAGGGGAGGGCGAGGGACAGGCGGCAGTGTGTCAGCCCCCGGTCGGTGTTGCTGGGTCAGGTGCAGCGAGGCACCACCACAGTCCTGCTGGGAGGGAGGGGAAGGGGACAGGGGGTCCTGCAGCCTCACCAACACCCAGCCTTCCCCGGCCTCAGCTACTGGAGGCAGGCGGTGGGCGAATATTTTTTGTGATGCTCAAAACTCCCAGAGAAAAACCTGAAAATGTGGCGGAAAGGTCAGAAGCCAAGGAGGTTTCTGAAGGACGCGTCCTTTAAAGGATGCACCAGGCTATGTGAGCTCTGCCTTCCCATGGCCTTAGCATCTGCACTGGGAACGGTGATGCTGGGGGAGATGCTGGTAGCTGCTGTCCCCAGTCTCCTTACTCTCTGATCTGGAAATGCTCCAGCAGCTGCTGTGGGACAAAAAACCAGGCTGCAGGAGCAGCCAGGCCAAGGCAGTGGCTGAGTCCTTAAGGAGGGGCTCAGCCCAACGTGGCCCCTGCCCAGCTGGAGGGAGGGAGGTGCAGGGAGGTGCACAAAGGGCCGGCCAAGAGCAAGGGCTGGGCATGGCTGACACGAGTCACCGTCCCCTGTGAACAGCTGCTGCCTGTTAGGTCGGTGTTACACATCGGGGGTGAACCAGTGACAGGCTTAGCCTGGCACGGCACCTGGGATGGGATGTGTGAAGGCTCCAGAGGGCAGAGGCACTTGCATGGAGAAGCAGGGGAAACTACTTGGAGGAGGTAAAAGCAATGGGGTGAGACAGCCCTGGGAGTGCTCATGGGACGGGACTGAGCTGTACAGGACAGAGGGGCTCCGGGGCTCAGGACGTGACCTAGCATGTGAGGAGGTCCTGTACAAACCCTGCAGATCCCAAAGGTTTCTGCTTGAGGCACCAGCCTCCTGGGCACATCGCTCTGGCTGAGCCAGCTTCATCTCTGGAGGGCGAGATCAGTGTGGCCGTAACATCAGCAAAGCTCTGGCACACCGCTGATGGCTGACTGTTGTGGTTTAACCGCAATCGGCAACCAAGCCCCGCACAGCCGCTCGCTCACCCTCCCCCTGCCCTGGTGGGATGGGGGAGAGAACCAGGAAAAAAACCCAAAACTAAAACCCGTGGGTTGAGATAAAGGCAGTTTAATAGGGCAGCAGAGAAAGAGAAAATAATAATAACAGAATATGCAAAGCAAGTGATACACAGTGCAATTGCTCACCACCCCATGCCCAGCCCGTCCCCAATCACTGCCCCTCCCGGCCACCTCCCCCGGTTTCTATACTGAGCTTGCCATCAGGTGCTATGGAATAGCCCTGAGGCTAATTTGGGTCAGCTGTCCTGCCTGCATTCCCTCCCAGCTTCTTGTGCACCTGGCAGAGCATGGGAAGCTGGAAAGTCCCTGTCTGGTGTAACCAGCTGGAACCAGGACCCTGACCCCAGCCCGGCAGCCTCGCAATGCTCGCTGGTGGTGTTAGCTTTGCTGTGCTCTGCCCCAGAAGCGACTGCGTTCCCAAGGTGAAGCAAAAGGCACGTGCTTTGCAAAGCAGGAGAGGTCCACCCTTTCTCATTGCAAGCACAACCGAAACGCAGGCTCCCAGCAGCGCTGGGCCCTCCGTGGGCCTGCCGAGCACCGGGCCAGGCTGTGCGCCTGCTGGACCTGCAGCCTCGCAGGGCACCTGGCCAGGTTCCTTGCGTCGTCTGCCTGACCTTGGGGATGGGTGGGAAGGTGGGATCCCTGCTGGCCATTGATTTCCCATCTGGACCTGTGAGCTGGGCGGATCAGATGCTCTGTACCTCGGAGCTCTCTCTAACTTGGCTATTTCTTTGTGCCTTAAACAGCAATTAAGAATAAAAGTGGAGCTGCCTTTGCCTGCGAAAGGCTCTGTCTGACTCCTGTCTCCTTACTGCAGTGCTTGCTCTGATTTCCATCTCATGCATATCTTATTTAACATTCTGGATACTGTTTTGAGTGCCCCAATATTTTAAAATAAATTGCTGCATGTAAAAGACTTAATGTCACATTCTGTTATTCTGACTGTTAAAAGAAAAGTGAAATCTTCAATGGGGCTAGTGGAGCAGAAGCAATCACGCAGAGGGAGGTCCTATTAATGTGTATTACGTTTCATTATTCCAGCACTGCATGTCAACTAGCTTCTCATCAGAACTCACGCAACAGATCACAGTATTAACTCCTTGCAACCAAACAGGGGGGCAGGCTTTTTAAACTCTTTCTGTGTTCCTCGCTTCCCCGGCGTTGTCTCTCTGATGCTCTTCCCATGTCCTCGGCGCGCACACGCACGCTCCCGCGCACACTCCTCGGGGCTGCAGCCCAGCCCGGCCCCCCGCAGCCTTCCTGCTTGCTGGGGAGGAGCGCAGGGTGGGAGCGGGCTGCGTGCCCCAGCAGGGGAGAGCGGGGCAGCCAGGAGATGGGAGAAGGAGGAAGGGGACGATGGACAGGGGTGCATGAGGGAAAAGCAACAGGGAGAGGGTGCGGAGATGATGAGTAGAGGGTTGAGACACAGAAGAAGAGGGTCCCCTGTGCCGCCAGTGCATGCTACCTCCTCCTCCCCAGCTCCATGAGTTATCTCATCAGGGGAGTCACCCCAGTGGCTTCCTACCCCTGAAGATCTCGCCAACCCCTGGGTAGTTTGGTCTCTCCAGCCCCTTGGCTCTTCTCCTTCCCGTTCTCCTCCCAGAAGATGCTCCCTGGACAGATCTACAAAACACCTACTGGCGTCAGGGGTGCGATATGTGCTGCGGGAGAAGCACCCCCATGGTGGGGAAGGGGCTGTGGGGAGGAGGAGGGAGACTGCAGTGTTGGGTCAGACACACAGCCCGTGGGGGAAGGAGAGGTGGAGGCAGCCACCGGGTAGCGGGGGGGATGAAAGGAGGCTACAAGGAAGGAGAAAATGCCTGCCCTAAATTACAGGTGGCCCCAGCAGGCTTTTAAGCTTCATGTTTCCCCATTCCCTGCGATGAAGAGAATCCAGCTCCATTGCGGTCCATGAGGAAACGGGCAACTCGGTGCTGCCGTGCCCTGCACATGCTGAAGTGCAGGAAGATGGGCTGAAGACCCAGCTCTTGTTATCAGCCTGGGTCTGCTGTGGATGGGGCTGGGTGGACCCGTGCTGCTGAGGGGCAGCTCTGTTCAAGGAGGGAGAGGCTCTCTGGAGAAGGTGGGCTGATAAATGCGACATCTAACATGCTGCCGCAGCCCGCTGGGAATGGAGAGGGCTCAGGGCGGGCCTCTGTGCTGGGCTGGCGTTGGTAAATGCCAGTTTGCTGGGCACAAACCCAAGCAAGGCATTGGAGAGGGACCAGAGTAGCGTTTTCCTGCTCCCATCATGGGGCCTGGCCAGCCCCAGTATGAGAGTGGGGAGCACTGAGGTCCTGGCAGAGCCTCCGGGCACCAGCCTGCCACAGTTGCTTCCCCACCCTCCTGCCCACAAGAGGAATAAATACAGAAGGTTTGCCCCTGGTCCCCCTTTTCCCAGGGCATCCTTCCTTTGCCTTCCACACCCCACCAGGGCACAACGCTCTGGGTGTGGGGTTAGGCATCAAACACTGCTGGGCACCCACAAGCTGGGAGGAGGCAGCAGGTCGGTGGAGGGGGTGCTGAGCAGGGCCTCATCCAGCTGAGCATGCAGGGGACATGGGACAAACATCTCTGCTCCGCGTACTTGCTTGTGTTAAACCTGACGTATGCTGGGAAAGCCCAGCTGTGTCTCAGCCCAAGAGTCCCTGAACAGTCTGGGCAGGGGAGCCTTGCCAAGTACCCCTACTCCGCGACAGACTGCAAAGCATGTGTATTTAAATCACACAGTGCAGAAACATCCTTACCACCCGTTTGGGGAGTGAAAAGCCACCGCAGGCTGGGACACGGCTTAGTGAGGTGCCACGCTGCTGTCCTAGGGAGCACGGGCACAGAGCGGGCAGGGGAGATGTGCGGCCACGGCTGATGGCATGTGGGCCCATGTCCTGGAGAACCTGCTGCTGTTGAGAAGCACACGGGGGAACTGACAGGAGAGGCTGTTGCCAGCATGTGGAAAAAGGATTTTAGGGCAGTCAGGAGGGAGGGCACACGAGGATCCTTCAGGCCTGGAGGTATCCATCTGCGTCCTTGGGACACGAGGGGATTGGAGAGTCATGGGGGATGGTGCTGAAGCCCTGAGTTTCCACTCTGACTCCCCTTCTGCTCTCCATCCCAGTGGGCTTGGTCCCACAGGAGTCACAAGTACCGATGACGGGAGCATTACACCCACAACAGGCACTGGAAGCGCACAAAACACACGCAGGGGTGCAGCCAGTTGCGTATGTACAGGCTCTCAATCTCACCGTCCTACACCCATCCAGTACAGGCGATGCTGGATCTGCTCTCTACATCCTGGGGCTCGGTGGGAGCACATTGCCTGCACTGCCTTCCCTCCCCAGGGATGACATGTCTGCTTGGGATTGGCATCGCAGGGCTGCCCCCCTCTCCGGTTCCTGCTCCGAATTTTACTGTCCCTCTCGGCATCCTGCCAATGCCAGTCAGAGGCGCAGTGCCAGGTCAGCTGGTGCGAGCCCATCGCCAGGGTCATGGCTCCCTTTGGCAGGGAGCAGTGGAGTGGCAATTCTGTGGCTCTGGCTTGGGGAAGGGGGCGCTAGGATGTCCAGGCATGGGGAACGCGTCAAGGTGCTGGGGCTGCTCATGGAGTGGCAGAGGATTTCTCCCGGGGAAAATGAAAACCCTGAAAAAATAATGTATTTTGTAGCAATCAAAGTTGGGTGGTTTTTATTTCCATTTTCTGTAGGTTTATTTTATTTTCTGCCCCAGCTTTTCACAGCCTCTGTTCCTGTATTTGCTCCATTTTTTTTTTTTTTTTCCTCTTGTGGTTTTGAGGGATTGAGGCTTTTCTACAGCAGCAATTAAAGTTTGGGTTAGGAATTTCATGGGTAGTGGGAAAAAAGCTTGTTTTTCAGTTCATTCCATTTCAAGTTAAATACCTGATGCTCCCAAACCTCCACTCCAGCTCAGACCAGGGACTTCACCAATGTTGCAGCAGGAGGGTGTTGCATCTCTACTGGGTCTTGAGAGGTGCTGGTGTCAGTGAAGACTGTGGGTACAGAAACTTGTTGGGATGGCACGTCTGTGCCCCAAGAGTGCCTGGAACCCACCTGACATCTCCTGAGCCGCTACTACTCCAGCAAGGATCCCTCTGGGCTCAGGTCTGTGGCAGGGATGGGGGGACGGCATGCATCATTTGTGTTATCTCTCCCTTGCTATCTGCCTCCCCTTCACTTCTTCCACTCTTTCAAAGAATGTATTAAAAAAAGAAACAAGAAATCTGCCCAAAGCTTGTTTATTCTTTTTTCCCCTCCTTTCTTTCTGTCCCCAAGTGCTGCAGCTGGTGGTCCTGCTGGACTGACTCCGTCCCCCTCACCATCCCCAGCAGACCTGTTCTCCACCCTGGCCCCTCACATCCGTGCCACAGAGAACCTGCAGCAAGACCAGGGTTTGGGGGCTGAGGGGGCACAGAAGCCAAGCCCAACAAACACACGCAGTGGGACATCTCCATGGGCGAAGGATGAGCTGAGGCTTCAGGAGCAAGGCAAAGCAAACTGTGCTGCTCAGTGGCAAAGAAGAGGGGAGGGGGAGGGAGGGATCCCTTGCTCTGCCTTTATTGGGGCTACAGAATGCAGCACCAGAAACACTTATCCTTCACCTTCATCTCTTCCTGACTGTCTGGGCCTAGGAACATGCGGCACTACAGAGCTGCCCAGCACCAGCCTGGAGTCTATACCCCAGGAGGGCAAATGGCACATTGCTTGCTCCTTCCAGCGGCCCTTCCCAATGGGCTAAGCCCTATCCTGGCATAAGTGAGGAGCACAGAGAACCTGTGAGATGAACAACATCATGGTGGAGAGGTTCCATTTTTAGAGCTATGAACCCCAGTAAGGCAAGGGAAAGGTACCCAGCCCCAAGGGACTCCTTGCTCTACCCTGGCTTCATGGCACTGGTGGATTACCAGACTTGCCTGGTTTGTCTGCAGTGAGACCCTGTCTGGTCCTTCTCATTAAATCTGGTTTGCCCAACACCAGCTGGCTAACGTGATGGCCAGTCTGATCTGGAGTGGTGTCAACCCATGGTACTGCAGCTTGGGTTAAGCTAGGAGATAGTCTGGCTGAGGTTTTTCTACCTGAACCTTTGCCAACACTACCCAGAGCCCAGGTGGGGATGCCGGTAGAGGCTTGAAGCTCATATTATCCAGATTATCGTGCACCGAGCTGTAATAGTATCAGTAGTAGACCTTGGTCAAGCACATCACGGGACAGGCTCTTCTAGGGACAGACGGGTCAAAAGACGACTGGAGCAGGATGCACACCCTCACCTCAAGACTGGCCTGGATAGTCCACGTCTCTGCTCCCACCGAAGCTAAGTGGGACGCATCATCCCACCCTCCCTGGCCAGGCTGCCTCCCACCGAGCCACCCCTGTGATGTGCATGACCCAGGACACCCTTGGTCTCTGTGGCCATCTCCAGCCCAGGCCCCAGAGACCCCTAGCTCCTGCTTTTGTTCCTTGGGGCTGGCCTCACTGTGGATGCCTCCTGTTGCTGAGCTGTGCAGGAGGCTGCGAGGTGACCCCTGACATTAACCTAATTGTTCCCTCTCTTTGATTAGATGCACCACAAAGCTGGTAAATGGATCAAATTAAAATTGAGTGGCGGCAGCACAGCTTTGGAACGCTGATTAGATTTGAAAATACCACATTTAAATATCTTAGCATTTGTGGGGATTAGGAGAGAGAGGGGGAGCGTGAGCAGTGGGGGATCGGAGGAGGGGGCGGTGGGGGAGAGGCAGCGCCAACCCCCCCGCGCACACAGCTCTGCGCCGGGATGCGCAGCCCGGGCCTCCCACCTGCCTCTGGGCATTGGCACCAGCTCTCGGCTTGGCACGTGGAGGGTCACTTCCGAGCTCCCGGACCGGGCACGTTGCTCCCGGTTCACCTGAGGTTTAGCATCACTGGATGTGATGGGTTTGCTCCCCCCCCTGCCACCACACCGCTGTCCCCCCCCTCCCCATCCCCACCCGCCTGCTCTTAAATGTCATCTGGCGTCGCTGAGATTTATGCTGCACAATGAACTGCGAACGGCAACGCAAGTCCATAAATGGGAAAGAAAACTGGAGCCCAGACAAGGAGACTGGTGCTGACCGTGGCAGGGCTGGCTCCTGGGCACCGAGGGTCCACCCCGCAAACAGCCCCCAGCACCGGTCGGCCACGGACCCCGATGCGCTGGGGCACAAAACCCCATCCTTGCCCCTCTCTTAACCAGCCGGACTCTGCAGCACTGCGGGGGGAGCCCCGGGCTGGGTGACCGGTCCCAGTGAGCGCTGGAAGTGCTGGGACTGGGCTGTGGGGGGCTGGTCCTGGGCAGGCTGCATCCCCCCAGGATCCCCCCTCCAGGGCAGGCAGGAGGCCGTCTCTGAAAGCACCTGGGGGAAATATTGCCACGATATACATCTTGTGTGCAGGTGCGTGTGTCTGGAGGGAGGGAGGGAGGGCTAGATGCTGCTCAGAGGCAGGTGAAAGATGGAGGAAAGTGTCTGTGGCTAATTACTCCGTGGAAGATGCTCAGGGGCTGTCACTGACAGGGGATTTTGGCCACCTCTGGTTCTGAGGGATCGCACTCATGCTGGGAGCACGTGAGAAAGAGAAGTGAGCTCGGCTCCTGTTGGGGCCCGCCAGGGAGAAGGAGACACGGCTCTCTTGTGTGGCTCTGGAGTGATGGTGCTTGCCAGCACTTGTCAGGCGAAGCACTCTGCCGAAAGGAGATGGTGGTCAGCCCCTGCCTGCCTGCTCATGCCACGCCACCACGCTGCAGGGTGGTGGGTCAGGGGAGGGCAAGGCTCCATCAGAGCTCAAAAACCTCTGCTTGGAGTGGCAGCCGCTGGGCAGTCCCTGCAGGATCCACCCATGCCCAGAATCGTGGCCCGCAGTGACCCAGAGAGGGTCTCTGGAGGTGCAAACCCGGCTGTGTGTGCATGCACACACGTGCACTTGAATGCTCCCCATGCCACCTGCGTGTGAGAGCATGTGCAAAGACGTGCACAAGTAAAGGCAGGGTATGCGTGCGCGCCCCTGCGCCAGCGCGTGTCTCTGCCTGTTTGCGCTTGCTTGTGTGTGCAGCACCCCTGGCGGCTCTGGGCACACTCGAGGTGAGCGGTGCGTGTGCGTGGGAGCGCCGTGGCAAGCGGGGCTGTGGCGACGTCACCAAAACACACGCACGTCCTTCGAGAGTGCACAGGAGGCAGGCCAGCACTCTGCTAAGCAGAAACATCTGGGGCACATCTGGCTCCCATCAGAGGGACTCCAAAATATCTTCAGAAGAGCAAGAAAAAGAAAAGAGAGAGTAAAGCTCCCGCTGGGGCATTCCTGTGCATCCCGGCACCTCGCGCCGAGTCCAGCAACTACCCGGGGCCAAGTCCCCGCTCTCCTCCTTCCAGCCATCCTCCAGCCAGAAGAGTTCCAGGAAAGGGAGAAGTGAGATTCAAAAGGAAAACCGGCACGGTGGGGTAAGGGGGAGGAAGGGAGGAGCAGCGAGGGTGTGCGGGGAGCTCTGTGCTTCCAGCCTCCCTGCAGCAGGCAGAGCTGGAGCTGCTGGGAGCAGCTGGGAGTGCTGGGGGCAGGAGATCAGCGAGGGGGCTGGGACCCCGCTTTGCAAACCTGTCCTGGGGAGGAATGGCAGCACAAGGAGCTCTGCCAGGCAGCAGAGCCTGGCCACCGCGATGGTCAAAAAGGGGCGTAGGGTGCTGCCCTGTCCTTACACTGACCAGCCTCCAGATGCCCGTCTGCCACTCTCAGGTGGCCTTGGTACATCTCCGAGCATCCTCTTCCTCTTGGAAAGCACTTGGACACCAGAGGTGGGGAGGACCCCAGGAGTGAGAAGGGCTTTGTGGTAATAGCAACAAGATGTGTGTGATTCAGTTGTCAGTAATAAATCCCAGCCTAGAGAGGCCAGTGAAATAGGGAACGTCCCACTGGAAATTTTGACATTTCAACACTATTTCCATTCTGAGAAAATAATAAATGTTAAAAAGTGCACCGTCTCAACACCTCCATGAGGTGTGAATGCAGGGGTGGGATTGAAGGACATGAGTTCATCTAAGCAGAATGCTTTTGTCTTCCTGAGCAGAAATGCTGACATCAAAACAGGGTGTTTTGAGTTCATTGCAGCCTGTGGTGGAAGCCACAAGCTCTTCCCCCCATCCCAGATAGCAACGATGTGTCCAGACAGGCTGGGGGATGCTGGGCAGAGAAGCTAGGAACCCACTTTTTGGTCCATCACAGATCCTTGCCCCGAGTTGAAGGCTCTGGCTCCCTCACCCCAAGGCGCTGAGGGCCAGGGACACTGTGTTTGCAAGCACTGAAGACTGGGCAAGGCGAATGTAAGATTTATGGGGTTTGCAGCCTTGATGCTAGCAGATCTGAGACTATCCAGGCCCTGAAAGGCTGAGCTGAGCTGTGCGGTTTCACTGCTGGGCAAGACATACAACCTACAGGGAGCTGTAGGTGCTTCAGCTGCTCCTTGCCCATCTCCAAACCTCTGCAGACCTCCCCTGGCTTGAGGCAGGACATCGTGCAGGGAAATGCACGGACAGACTTGGTTTCATAGTCTCTGCCAGCCTCTTCTAGTACTGCTCCTCCCCTCTCCCAGGCACCCAGAGGCTCCGAGGCCATCGGTGTTGGACACCCCGGGAGCCCACGCTTGCCCTGGGGCTCTCCCATGCCCTGGAAGGGCTCAGGTAGCAACGTGGGGACAGTTTGCAGGGGAGGGAGGGATTTGGGACGCGTCTGTTGGTGTGCGAGCATGTGCTGGGGTTTGAGCCCGGGGCTGTGCATGCATCAGGCAGTCAGCCTGCCCGTCGCCGCCTGTGCAGGCAGAGCCGTCTTGCTCTGCGTCGACTGGCTCACGTGTGTGTGGGTGCAGAGGGCTGGGTGTGTGCACGGGTGCGCGGTACACACGGTGCCCGCGCGCCCTTGTGTGTCTCTGGAGCGGGAGCACGGGGCCCGTGGCTGGTGGGTGGGATGTGCCCCGCGGGTGGGGTGGGTGCCGTGGGGTGTGCACAGGCTGGGGGGGCTCCGTCACCCAGGCTGGGGTGTCAGGCCCTCCCCTGCGCCCCAGAGCGTGCTGCGCAAACCCCTCGGTGTGGGGTCGGATCTGCCTGATAAAAGCCTGGCTCCGAAACAGGAGGGTGCAAGCCATGCCCTGGCCTCCCGCGGTCCCCCCCAGCACCGTCCCCAGCCGGGGCCACCCGCGGCGTGCGGGGAAGGGGCAAAGGCATTTCCAGGGTGAGCTGTGCGAGGCGCAGATGAAAAGCCTAGAGAGAGGGAGTTGCGGAGGCTGGGAGGGGAGCGGCGGGCAGACAGCAGAGTGGATTTCTGCTTGAGTGGTTATTATACCGTCGATTTGAAGAGACAGATGACGGCAGTGGCAGAGGAGGCAATAATTGAAAGCGCCATGAAACATTAATGAATGCCCAGGGACTGGATCAGGAGTTGTTAACGCTCACTTCGCTCTCTCTGTCTCGCTCTCTTTTTAAAGTCAAAATTGTTCCACTGCCCTCTAGGCGAAGGATTTATTTTTTTTTTTTTCCCCCTCCCTGATTTAAAGGTGTAGGCGCCCACCAAACGAGCCCTGGCTCGGTGGCTAATCACATCTGCTCTCCAGCGGCTCTTTCACGAGGGGCAGCACCAAGCGGGTGATGACGGAGAGCGAACTGCAGCACTCGCATCCGTGATCAACAGGTTCGGTCGGCGCGCTCGGCACGGAGCTCATGGGAGAGGTGCAGGGGGACAGGGGAGCGGAGGCGAGGCGAGGGGTGGCAGGGGCTGCGGGCAGTGCCCGCACCATCCCCTCTGCATGCACATCCATGTGCGTCCTCACACCCACGGGAGAGGAGCCAGCCCTCCTGATCCAAGGGCTCAGCCTGCTTGTGGATAAATCCACCACCCCACCAAGCGGGCAGGGTGAGCCGTCATGCTGCCCATGGCCTGTCGCAGCTCAGAGGAGCGGGGAAAACAGCCCAGAGAGCACCTCTTCGCCAGGACACGCTCCTCACGGGCTCTGCAGATGCTCTCTGTGCTGCTCGCCACTTAGCGGGGCCTTAGGGGTTGAGGAACAAAGAGCTTTTAGCAGAGCTGTCAGCAGCACCAGGGAGGTCTCTGACCTGCAGGTACCGGGCTGTCGCTCAAACAGGGCTTAGCCAGAGGCTGGGGGATCCCCTGGCTTTGCACGGAGGGATCTGACATCATTTAGAGTTTGCTGCTCTGGCCCTAAAAGGAAATTAAAAGCCCTCGCCTAAAGGACAAAGTGGAGGTGAAGCAGTAAGTAGCCCTTCCCTCCTGCTTTTCTCCCTGGAGATGAGCAGAGGGATGACACGGTGGGGTCCTTGTGTCCCCTGCACACCCAGGACACAAGGAGAGTGGTGGGTGTAAGAGGGAACAAGATCTATTCCAGGGCACAAGGACACAAGAACCAGACCCTGGGAACAGCGAGGCTTGGGGGCTGGTTTCTTGTCCCTGGGGAGTGCCTTTCCCAGCCCCTCCTGTCCCAGGCACGATCAGGGCTCCACAGCTCCTAGAAGATGGCAACACTCGATGGAACAGGGAGCAGTGATGCCCACCTCCCAGCTGCAGGTCTGCAGTGGCAGGGACACGGGCAGCCCAGGCTGCACTTTCAGGGACACGAGGTAGCTCCATGTCAGTGGAACGTAGAGGCAGGCTGCCCTATTCTCCACAAGAAACACGCAACCCCCAGGCTTAACCCAGGCTGTGCACCAGAGGAACTGATGCACTGGGTACCGGGGTGGAGGAGAGGAAGGCGACTGCTGGCCTTGATGGAGGCAGCTGGCCCCATTTCACTGTATTGTAGCCCAGGACAGCGAAGAGCTCTTGGGGCTGGTCCCCGGCCACCTGAGCACTCCAGGAAAACCGGAGATGGCTCAAGACCCCGCGGCATGCAGCTTGTCACCTTCAGCATCTCATCCCCGCAGGGGCAGCGCTGGCTGCTGCGGGGCCAGCATTTGCCTGCACAGTGTAGGACAGGAGTAAATGCAGCGATAATGATGGTAACCGTTCCTAATGAAATGAGGAGACCAGGAGCTTAACCATCGCCCAGGTGAGGTCTTCGAATCTTTGTGGTGACAGCGATTGGCAGTGACAGAATTCAGGAGCCCTGCTGCAAATTGGCATTGTCATTTCTCCTCACTGTCACCACAGAGTGTGCTGGTGCAGCCCTGATTCATGCGGGGAAGCTGCTCACATCCCGGCTGGGTGCCCATCCCCAGTGTCACACCGGTGTCCCACGGCTTTCCCACGCTGTGCATTCCCACGCAGCAGGCTGGAACAATTTTGGTTGGAAAGTACCACTTTCTCATCCCTCAGTCCCTCCCAAGGCATCTCCACCATGGGAATCGATGGCGGAGGGATGGCCTCGGGTCTTGGGCTGGGCTCCCTGTGACCACAGGAGCCGGGGAGTAGCGTGCTAGCCCAGAGCAGCCCCAGAGCCCTCTGACCACAGCCTACACTGCCTCTTCTCAGCCTCTGCCAGCAGTAAAACCTTAACTATGGAATCCAAGAGGCACAACTGAATTTTGCCCATGAGGCCAGCAGGTTGCACACCCTCTTTGCTAGGACTGGGAGGCCAAGTTGCTCAAGGGTCTCAGAGGAGCCATTCATTCCTGGGGCTCTTCCCAGGCTGTAGTGCTGTGCTGAGGGAGGAGCTGAGGTGAAAAGAGCTGTGCTCGCAGAGGTGCAACAGGGGTATGCGGGGATATGAACAAGCATGCTCCTACCTCAAGCAGAAAATTGGACCAAGAGTTGCAACAACATTGAGAATTTCCTTCCCATTGCAGCTTTGAGCACTGCAGAGGCAGGGCAGCTCCGGAGGCAGTAGAGGTATTTGCTGCACCATGATGGAAACACTTATCCGAGGGGCTTGGGGCAGATGGTGCCTGTATCAAGGCAGGTGAGGAGGTCCTAGTGGTGAATGTCACCTCTTCTTCTCCAAGAGCTTTGTCCCCAGGAGGTGGTGGGATACTCTGCAGTTCTGTTGACTGCACAGGTGCTTGTGCCCTGGCAGGACTGCAGTGCCCGGGGAGCGTGTGCTCTGCGGTGCGGTTCCTCCCAGACACGTGGCCATGGGGCATGTCTCCTGCCTGGATGAGCGTGACCAGGAGCACCAAGGGAAAATGCGCTCTGCCTGAACGTCCTGCAGACTGGCTATCCTGCGAGGGGTCCCGGAGAGCGGGAGCAGCAGGGTGAGGTGGGGTAATCACACTGGCTCTTTGATAAGGCAGCATGTCTCGTGTCTCCAGCTTTCCACCTGTATTATCCGTGGCATCTTGTTACTTCCTTGTTCTTCCCTCTGTCCTGTTGGTCCCTGATGTCTCAGCTCCAGTGCAGTTTCCCCCCAACCTCCTCCACAGCCTGACTTTCAGCCTGGCTTTCCAGGCTGCAGCATCAGCCCGCTCCTGCTTTATCCCACCCACCCCATTCACCCTCAGAGCATCTCTAATGCCTCTGGTGGTGGTGTCACTCTGCCCTTCCCTAGTCACACAGGGGGATGGGAGAAGGGGAAAGACCCCCCCTTGCCGATCCAGGCACCCATCCAGGAGTGCAGCAGCCCTATTCACATCCCACACCCCACCAGCCACGGCTGTCACCTCCCCGTGAGAGAATTGCCAGGGAAGTGCCGGGTGTATTTTTAGCTTTGCCGTTCGTGCCTGATAAGTGTTTTGACCTTTTTGAGCAGAGCTAATCGTGCCGTTTGCTCCTCACTCCATCTCAGCTCGTGCTCTGCCTGCCGGGGAGCCGAGGACGGAGCTGCTGGCTCCCCATGCCACCCCAGTCGCGGTGGGATGGGGCTCCTTGCCCGGGAGTCCTACGTCTGCACTCGGTGTGTGCCCACACCCCAGCAGCATGCACCACTTGGCTTGTAGCCTCATATTCGTGCTCTGGGAGAGGATGTGATTTAAAGTCCTAAAGCGGTGGGATTGGACCACCTCGCCCGTGGGACGGGACAAAGGGTGCTGCGTGGGGAATTGCAAGGGGTGGTTGGTATGGTCAGGAGGCTGGGTTGTCCCTGGGCTGGAGCTATCTGACCACATTACCTGACATCCCTGTGCTGGTTTTTCTGCCTTGCTCAAAACCAGCATCACTTTCAAGGAACAAAGTGTGGCTCCACCACCACGCTCGGGTGCTACCCCAGGGCTGTGCCCCAAGGCCAGCCTGCCTGGGGAGAAGTCGGATGGCTGTCGGGAAGGAGCTGGCACGTCCTAGTCTCACGCTGGCAGGAACCAGAGCTGAGATGGGGCTGCAAAGCACCCAGAGACAACGTCAATGGCCTGGAAACTGCTGTCAAAACTGGCTGTGTCAGAAAATGGGGCTTTGGGCCAAACTCCTTGCCTGTGAGAGGTGTCTCTTTGCCGACGGCACAGCTGAATGGAGGGGAGGTTGCAAAAAATAAGTGAATAGTTTCACCTCAGTTTCACCTGACTGGGCAGGGATTGCTGGGAGAGACAGGGAGGTGGTGAGCTGAAATGCCCTGGCACTGCAAAGGGGTGCCCAGGTTCGCCCACCCGACCATGGGGACGCTGGGAGGAAGGTCAGACCTTGGCCATGTGCAGTTCGCTGCATGGGGAGGGGGAAAGGTCTTCTTAGTCCTCCCGGTCCTCAGCCACCTCTGCAGCCAGTGCCCCAGCGCAATTGTGTTATGCTAAGATCTTGCCACATCTTCCTGTGCCGTAAACACTGATGAATGCCCCCCGAACCCATCCAGCCCCCTCTGCCAGAAAAAAGACTGGACGTGCTGATCACAGCATCCTTCCTGCCTGGCGGTGGCTCGCAGGGACCACGTGAGCTGCCTGCTCTGGTGCCCAGGGACAGTGTGCTTTGCCAGGGGAGGCCAGACCTGGGCCAACGCTGTGCCTGCACCGGGGAGATGCTCCTCGGTGCTGCAGGGAGTGCCAGAGGCAGAGGGCAGGGACTGGCCTGGCAGCTCCCTGCAGCGTGGGATGCCTGCCAGGAATGGGAAAGAGTTGGCGGGATTTGGGGACCCACAAAGATACCCTGGGTACTGGCTGACCCCTGCTCGGGTGCCTGTTTGCCCAGCCCACCCATCTCCAGCCTGTGTCCCTCCTGCTAAAGCCTTGCGGAGAGGAGATGCAGGGAAGGGACTTGCGGTGAGGGCAGGGCGGCACTTAACTCCCACCTGGGACCTGCTGATCCAGCTGCGCCCCGTGAAAACCCTGCAGTGATGAGTGGGAGCTGACCCCTCATCTGCTGCTCCCTTCTCTCTGCTGCTTCTGCAGACAGCCCGAGCACTGCACCGAAAAGCTGCTCTTGCCTCCTGGCCTTGCACCAGCCTCTGCCAGGCTGGGTTTGGAGCAGAGAGGCTTTCTGAACCTGCAGCGCTCAGAGCTGCTCTCACACCTGGGCCCCTGGTTTGGACAGGCAGACCTTAGGGCTCTGGGCACACAGGCAGACCCCCTACGCAGGAATCCCCCTCCGGTATGCAGGGTCAGGAATTGCCTTCTGGAGATACCGCTTTTGCACGTCTCCTTTCAAGACTGCACACTGGAGCAGGCAGGGCGAGGTGTGCTCCTGGCTTCCCCGGGGCCAGCCCTGGGAGCCGGGAGGCGGGTTGCTCGGCAGATCACGCCAGACAAGCCTCGAGCCCACACTTAATCTTGCTGCCTGGGAAATTAGGCAGAAAATGCTCCGATTGAGTGTGAAGGCCTCTGCTGTAATTTGGAGCGAGCAGATGACATGCCCTCATCGTCGGAGGGAGATGAAAGCTTTTAGAGCTGGTGAGCACTAGCAAAATCTGTGAAAATCTCTTTTTTGTCAGGAGTGGTAGATACACAGGCAGATGAAAGACAGAAGATAAAATTAGCCCATATGCAAGAGAGAGAGGGAGAAACAGAGAGCGAGAGAGGGGGGGAATATTTCCCAAGAAGCCGCTTGGCAGAGAAGGTTTCCAACACCAGTGACTCAAAGGCAAAGGGGAGTCATATATACGTGTGTGTGTGTGTGCATGAGACTATACATATGTGTGGTTATATTTGGCTGTACTCCCACGGCAGCCTCGGCACCCGGGGCTGATCCTTTTGAAAGCACGAGATGAGGCTGCGCTCGTCTCTGCCGTGGCAGGCGGGGAGCCTTCGCCGTGCTGCCTGCGCCCACGCTGCGGCCCCGCTGCCCCGGCGCACGGAGCCCCGTCGAGGGCAGCGCGGCGGCAGGTCTGGGACGCGGGGCTCTCGTGCAGGGCAGTTCCTGGTGAGGACACCCAGCCTTCAACGCGGGAACACCACGGCGGTCTCCGCCTTGCCCAAACTGACGGGTAGTGTGAATGTGCTGACCAGCAGCCACGCGCTCTCTGAGATTGCTTTGATTCCTTTTTTTTTTTTGATGGGTAGGCTGCTCCGATGGAAGCGTTCAGCTCCAGGTTGCAACAGGGCCCAGCTATGCTCAGAGGGACAACAGCAGCAGGAGATCCCCTGACCACTAAATCTGGCTGGCAGCGTTTTGTGGCAGGCTGCCTCATGCCTTCACCCTGGGACCCTACCTCTCCAGTGGTGAGGCAGGAGAGACCAGGATGGCCTCTGTCTGCAGATGACTGATGCTTCAGCTCTGCCGGTGGGTCCTGCCCGGGGGCCCAAGGCAGTAACGTACCCCATTCACTGTTCCTGCTTTTGCTGCTGGAAAGGAAAGGGTTGCTGGTGGCTCTGCTGTCTGTGGCACCACGGGGGAGAGTGGCTGGAGTTATCTCTGTACCCTTGAGGATGCTGGATCCAAGAGTGCCAGTGGGGTCAGGAGAGAAGGGTCCCTGTGGGGTGTCCCGCTGAGCTGCACTGTCTTCACAGCCAGCCCTGCTCTCCTGACAGGGCCAGGGTGCTCTGAGCCCAGCACCCTCCAACAGGCTGTGGGGATATGGAAAAGCAGACAGGGAAAGCCCCTCAGAAAGTCTCCTCGGCACTGCTCAGGACCATCCTCTCTGCGGTGACCAGCAGCTGGATGACGGACTTATGGGGAGAGATGGAAGAAAGGGAAACTGCTTTCAGATCTCCTTGCTCTCTGCATTGGTGGGTACCAAAAACCAGAAGGGTCTTTTTCCCCAGCCCACAGCTTTTGCTGCACAAGAGCAGTGTGTTGCCATCGGCACTGATGCAGGTGTTACACCTAAGGGAGGGTTATGGCCCTCTTGAGATGCTGCAGCTAAACCATACCCACCTGCTGAATGAGAAGGCAACTGAAGGGCAACCACCACGTTGCAGTGGATGTAAGGACCTCTGTGGTCCGAGACCAGCCTCCAAAACAGCTAGACACCATAGGCACTAGGGATGCTGTGGATGCTCCCCGTCAGCTCAGGGAGCAGAGGCGGGAGGACTTCCCATTGTCCTCATGATGCAGCCCCAGGAGCTGCAGCATCAGGAGACTCCCTCGAGTCGTACGACACCCACCAGTGTGAGTCAACATGAACATTAATAACAAACAGAAAAATCCTAGTGCTTCCTCCCCTGCCTTTCTCAAAGTGCCATCTAGCAGGACGTGGGCTCACCGAGGAGTTGCAGGATGGGGGCTTGGGACCACAAGGTCGCGTCCTGCTCGCCTGCCCCGTTGCCTCCTTACATGGGGACGGTGCTGTTGGGAACATGCTGGGGGAGGCAGGTGGTCCCTCAGCAGGGGGGGCGAAGGGTGGGAGATGTCCTTGGCCTAGGATGGGGCTGGGGGATGCCCAAGAGTCCGTGGGAGCGCGCTGCCAGTGTGTGAGTGCCTGAAGCACAGAGCGCTGCCTGCTCAGCTGTACAGGCGGCTGAATAAAAGAAATAAATAACCCAGCCATGAAAAATAAGCACTGGCCAAAGCCTCCCAAGAAGCCGTCTGTACTTCCCAGCTGCAGTCCCTGTTCCCTGGCTTGGTTAACCCTCTGGGAATGACAGCGGGGATGGCAGCTCCTGCAGCCCAGCAAAGACACAAACCTCTCCCTCTTCCAGTCCTCCAAGTACTCCGAAATGCCTTTCACCAGCAGAATAATTAGAAATCTAATTCCTATTTCTCCTGCTTAGCTAATTGTCTGTGGACGATTTGATTGTAAGAATGTCCAGTGATGCAGAATAACCATCTTATTTCTACTAGACATTGCCTTTGCAATTAGCACTATTGATTGCATTGCTCTGTTCTCTCACCTGCCGGATCCCGGGGGACCAGTGGAGCGGCTCTCACCTGGCTTATCCCTCCCAGGGTGCCGAGACCACGCACTCCCTTTTGCAGCACCATCTCTTGGCCCGT
Source organism: Scopus umbretta (assembly GCA_013400535.1). NCBI lineage: Eukaryota > Metazoa > Chordata > Aves > Pelecaniformes > Scopidae > Scopus > Scopus umbretta. The sequence continues at coordinate 24,144 of VZTL01058324.1, read as the reverse complement.
GGTGTCCCGTCAGGGCGGAGAGCGCAGGCGGATGCGCTGTGCGGGAGAGCACAGTTCCTACACCGCTCTGTGCTTCGCAGCGGTGAATCTCTCTCCCCAGGAGTCACAGCCATGTATGGGGAGACCTGGGAGCGTCCCCCCCAAAACACCAGGCAGCTCCCCCAGAGGATAGAGCACATCTCTTTGCCTGCTGGGAACTCACCTCTCTGGCTGACTAGAGCTNTTTATTAGCTTTTCCACAGATTTTCATTTTCAGACCAGCTCTAAATTACATATGGTTGTGCTTTCGCAGTCACGAACGAGTCACAGATCTGTTACTCTGTTCTAGACAGGGACAAAGGTGTCTTGGGGGGCTGCAGACCCGCTCTGCCCACAGACTCCAGCCCTCCCTGCCAGGGTTCGCTTTGGGACCGACTTTGTCCCCACGATCTGGCCCAAAGGTCTGGGGCAGACGCCTGTCTGCTGATTTTGGAGCCAGCCTGGCTGTGCCTGCCCTGGGCAGCACTTGGGGAGAACGAGGGCTTGCTGGTGCTTAGAGAAAGCAGCGCTGGGAAAGCAGCTGGCCCCAGTTGACCTCCCTCCCAAAATGTTGGGCAAGGCAGGAGCCCTCCTGCCTGCTCTGGTGACAGGCAGTGGTGGTGCGGAGGCAGCTGCCCGCTCGGCTCGGTGCATCCGGGAGCGTGGAGGAGAAGATGCTCGTCTTACGCAACCCGTTGAATCACTACCTGAACAGCCACCAGCTCTGGGCCAAGGGGGGTTTGGGCTCCAAGGTCCAGATGGCTGCAGTAGCGAAGAGCTTTCCAGAGCAAGAGGAAATTGGTGTAAATAGCAGACTGTGCAATTAATTTCACCCACACCAGATTTCTGTCCCAACAGAACGGGAACAGCCAAAGCGCTCCCTCCAGTCCTGCTGCCTCCCAGTACCAGGGAGCTGCATTGTTGCTGGACCCCATGTGCAGGTCCTGGACCCATCTCCCTTCCTGCAAGCCCTGCTTGCAGACTCACCTCCACCTGCACGGCCTGATGGGTCTGTTGGTGACAGCCCAAGCACAGAGGCCCGCCCTGAGCAAGGGAGCACCTAGACACCCGAATCTCCTATAGCCATGACTTCCCATCGGATGAAGGCACGGGACATCCCTGCACAAGCTGTCATCCACCCCACGGCTCATGAGCCACACGCAGCTGGCTGCAGGGAGCAGCCCCCCGGGCTGGGAGAAGGCTGGCTGCCAGGCAGGGAGGAGCAGCTCCCAGGGAGGGAGAGGTGCTAGGAAGGAATTAGTGTCCAGATCTATAAACCACTTGGTCCCAATTATTATAATGCACTGATTAGGGGAACTCAATAGTTCTGCTGGTGGTTAATGGCAGTAATTACCCAGATATGACTACAGTGGCAATATTAATAACTCTGGGCCATTAGTATTTGTGAGCAATGAGCAGAATACACATCCGTGAGCCTCGTGCTCAGTCTCTCCTTCAGCTACAGCCTTTAGCTGGGCTGGGAGAGGGCCTGGAGCTCGGCTACAAAGGTAACAGCCCCAGGACCTGGCCAACGTTTGTCAGATCCAGAAGAGCATGGTTGAAGGCACTTGTGCACACATNAATAAAAAAATAAAAATAAAAATTCAGATTTGACAACACCAAAAGGTTCTGGAAGAGCATGTCAATTCTGCTGAATGGTTTATTTGGAGGGAAAAAAACCCCAAAAGATCAAAACATTTCATTTCAGCATTTTGAGAGTGAAATGTTTTGATTTTTTTTTTCTCTTCCAAATGACTTTGTTTCAAAGTTTCCCTTAATTTTATTTTTCTAAACATCAAAAAAATTCTGTGAAATGGCTGTGGTTGGAAGAAAATGCATTGGCTTGGTCACAACAAAACCTTTTGTTTAACCCC